>LPNX010226729.1:103921-118507 GCA_001517045.1 Pseudotsuga menziesii
GCATTAACCAAAGTCTTTCCTACCCCCTCTAAATTATTAAAAAATATTTTTTATGTTTTCAATAATGCGTGCGCGTTTTGGTTCACTATAACGCTAGCGCGTTTTTGTTCACTATAACGCAAGCGCGTTTCAAAATTCTATGAGCGGGAATATTTTTTTGAATTCAAATAAAACGCGCCATGTTTTTTAGAGTCAAAACCAATCCGAATCACTTGGTCACATCTCAACCTTAATCCTATGTGTATGGTTTGGTGTTTGCTTTGGTAATACCAAACATGTGCTATGGTAATCATGAACCAAAGCTAATTGGGTGTTTCTTCCAGTTTCTGAAGAAACTTGTGTTTAACCACTCTTTACAGTATGCTACACACAATCATTTTTGACGAAATCTTAAACACAAATATGGTTTTTTTTACAGATTCCAAATATGTAACTTTTATTAAAAATTATTAATTTTTCATATTTTTCTTCAAATTCTTTTCTCTCCTACCTCCTTAACTCGTGAAACACACTGTTAGTGTTTCTTCTATAACTTTTTCAATTCTTGATCACTTCAAACAAAAATTGTATGGTGCACAAGTAGACACTAACCTCTGTTCTATCAAAACCCCATTTCATGATTTTTGCATTAAGACCTTCAAAGGCTACACCCACAAAACACGTACCATTTTCGAGGTTTTCTCACTTAGACAATTATAAAAATATTATAAAATTACTAATTTAATTTTCGAAAAATAATTCCGCACTAGTGCTATGGGTTCTATACATGGATGTCAAATTTTGTAGCTTGATTCGATCATTTAGGCCCTCAAAGGCTACACCCACAAAAACATATACCTTATAATTTCCCTGAAAAATAAAAAGTGACTGTTAGGAAAAATGAAATTTGACATAGCTATGAAAATTTTCGATACATAAAAGTTATATATTCGGAAAGGTGATTCAATTTCCTACATTTCATGTTTTTTACTCAATGCAAGATATTTTGCATAAGTATCTCAAAAAATCCAAGTAAGTTGAGGGATGCCTAATTTTTCAGGTTTCTATTGCATCTAACGCGCCAAAAAGGTCCCTCATCTTCTTGCACAGGCCCATAAACAAATGCTATTCAATCTATTAAGTTCTACTTATTTGCATCATGCATTCATTGAACATACACATACTCATCAAATATACACAGAGACAACATCTAACGTGGAAAGCCATAAGGAAAAAACCACGAAGGTACTCTTCATCTGGCATGAGAAATATATAGCACCTTTCATCTGTGCACTCAACTTGAAGACTATGTTCTAGATATTCTCTACAATCTATACAGACTTCTCTCCTTGTATTCTATCTAGCCTTAGGTCTCTAAAGTTTTCCTCTCCTTCACTCTATTGTCGATCCACACACATCCTGGATCAACCTTGTTTTCTTCAACTCCACAAATATACACTCTACTAAGACCAGAGCTAACATAGACCAGCCTACACACACCTTGGGTTATCTCTTTTATAAGCTCTTACATGTCGTAATCAATCGACTATATTCTGTTAGCCAACAGGATGTCATTCCTATTCTCGTACATTGGTTACACTGACAGTAGGCACTATCGGCCCAAAATTACAAAAACGCTTTATTACCAAAGCATGCATTATTCTAATTGACTCTTACCCACGATCACTCAAGTCACTCAAGTTTTCCTTTTCAACTATTGTACTTCTTCTTTTGACACGGTTCCCCTTGTCGCAGATGCTCTCTTCGCAACTTCTCTTATGTCGCAAACTCTTTCATATCTGGTTGATTCTTCGTCGCATCCTCTCCCTCCATGGTTGCTTCTGTCACAGCCCTTCCTCTGTCGTCCGACTGGAATCTTCATATTCCCGAGAAGAATTCTGGTTGAATTCCTAGGGCCAACATAGGGTTTCAACCATGCGAATGTATATAATAGGGGAGAGAGGGAATCCCTAGCAGAGGGATATAGAGATCTGGAAAAAGGAGGAAGGAATTCCATTGAATAGTGGGGCCATCCAATGGTTTCGAATGAAAGAGTAAATCGAAGCGATGGTGTTCTCATCAAATATTAATCTAACCATGACAACTAAAAGAAACTGTGACAGACTCTATCAAAGGAACATACAATATCTAATTTGATTACCATGGCTTTTCCTTTGCAATGTCTACTTGAATGAATAGTTGCTTGCACTAAAATTATGTTATCTATCATCTGTCTTTTATTGACAAAGCTTCCTTGATTGGGGGAGATGAGCAAGGGTAGAATGGGTTTGAGGTGGTTGGCGATCACTTTATAGGTGATTTTTTCAAAGAAGTTGTATAGGAGGGATTGTGGTATTTGGGGGTTGGGTCTAAGAAGGTGGTGTTTATTATTCCAAATATTTGAGAGATATTCCTTACATAGTTTACCATCCTTATCAAGTTTGGTTTATTGAATGTGTCAGAGTTGCTGATAGAAGTGAGCATAGAAACCGTTTGGGCTCAAGGCTTTGTGTAGGTTCATGCTACTCACTACCTCCCAAATTTTTACTCAAAAAATTCCTTCATAATATTTAAGTTATCCTCCTACGAAATTAAGGCTTGGAATGCAATCGAACATATTTTCCATTGAGTCAACGGTTGACCGTGAATTCTTCGAAATAAAGATATTCATATTATGACTTGGCTACCACTTTTATCTGATGGAAACCTGTTATATTATTTACATCCATGTCCTTGGTTTGCTTTATGTGTTTTTTATAGATCCTAGTCTTAGATGGTTGTAAAAAAAAATTGGATTTCTATCGACTCCCTTCAGCCATAGGCTTCTACATTTTAACCTCCATTGTTTTTCCTCCAATCTCTTCAGCTTATGGAATTTTCTGAAGGATTCATTTTCAGACATTAACAAATCTTTGGAAGGTTAGATTTTCTCTATCTGAGTCTAAAGGAGAAACAAATATTTATATGCCTCTTTATTTTTCATTTCTAATTCTGGAGGATTAGTTTTTATCCAATCTTTAGGGCACGTTTGTTTTTTTTTCATTTTTTGGACCTAGATATAAGAGGGATTTCTATTTATTCCATAGTTCCAATATTTCGAGATGATTGTTAGGAAGTTAGGATTGTGGATCCAAAGATAGTTTTAACATAATGGGATTGGGCCAAGATTTCCATAGGGGGATAAAGTGAGGGATATTGGAGGGTGGTCAAAGCCATACCAAGGAAGAATACAAGAGGACATGGAGAAAGAACAGACCAAAAGGGAGCTTCCAATCAAGAATCTTTCTAATCTGGTTGTTATATGATTTGGGCCAACCATTTTGTTTCTCTAAGTGATATTTCCTCCATTTGGTTTGACATCAATCGGTTCAAGGACAACAATTAGATCCGCCATGAATTCCCTTCCTGAATCATGGACTTGTGAATCTCCTTTCCTCTCATTTTGGGATAAAGTTGTGTTAATATTACCAGCATAAATGAGATGGTCGAGAGAACCCACAATGGGGGGAGTGCAACGAGAATTTTAAGGATCCATAATTTTCTTAAAGTATAGAGACTTGGGTGAATCTTCCTAATTCTTAAAATTCCAACCATAAAATGTTAGCCGAATTTTTTCTAAAAAAATTCAAATTTCTAAGGGTTTTATATAGTTTTTGGACAATTTTCGTGATATTTAGTGGAAGAAAAAATTATCCCATAAAATTTGGGAAAATAAATTCAGTAAAAAATGGAAATTGATGAATCTTTTTGGGTTAAAAAAAGGTCAAGAATTATCCCATGGGCTAAATTTCATACCTAAAATTTTCCCTCGAGGAGTGTTTACAAGAGACTTCCATAATTCCTGTTTTTCATGGAAAACTATAAGCATGTAAATATTGCATGTGAAAATATACAATATACCTTAAGGGATATGAGTGAAATGAGACATTATCAACTGTTGATTAGAGTGTGAGTTTACTAACCTTAGTATTGTAGGATTACAAAGTGTGTAGATGCCTCCCAAAAGTTACTCTAGAGCCAAAAACTAATCCTTCAGAATGTTTCCATACATTTTCCAAGGATTGAAGGACCTCAACATCCTTCATTTTTATTTCTTGAAGCATGAGGAGATGGGACTTTTCTAAGTTTATAAAATCTTTGGTCAACGAGAGCTTATATTTTCTCCCTAATCGCCTGTAGTTCCAAGAAACTATTTTCATTATTTATTGTGGCTATTATGAAGCTTCCTTATGGGGATTTTGGACACGTTGATTTATTCCTCTTCTATGTTCATTTTTTAAATAAGGATCTATAATTGTTTTTTTACTAAGCTCCTTGTCCCAATTTGTTGTTGTTTCTCCTTTCTTTTTGTTCCATTTCCTCCCCATCAATTTTATTTGGGGATGTTGGGATTATTCTTGGCTAGGGACATATTTGAAGGATTTGGAGGAATCTTCTTCTTCCTACACAATGGGGGATTCATTTGAGGGAGGGAGGAGGAAGTTAAGGGAGTGGTGATCTGATGGGTAGTTCTCGATAACTTCCTAAACTTCTTCAAGAACAGTTTTGATGGGAACTTGGATTTGTGTTTCTTGATATTCTGGTTTAGAATTTGCGATAGCCTCAAACTAGTTACTTTGTGGACCTTTTTATTTGTTATTATTTCCTAACAAATATTGTGTTTGACTCTCCAGATTAGATGAAGCCCATGTTTAAATATGGGTATTTTCTTGTGTGGTTTTGCCACCCGACTTGTTTTCAAATTTCCTTCTTCTTGGCTACTACTATTGGTCATTCTGTTCTTGATTTGTTTGCTCAGATACCACCTTTGGACATGATTTAGAGAAATTCATGTATTTGTGGCACACCTTGCATTTGAAGTTCAACTATTCATAGTTGAACTGTTGTATATAGGACGAGTTGTCTAGGGTTAAGTTTCTTGATTTCAAAAGGCCCTTTTCAAGATCAACCTCTACACAAGTACCTGCATAATATTGAAGACCATGTTTGGGCCCAACCCTGTTAATGTATTCTACCAGGGCATTCCCTATGGCTATCATTGTTTCTTCATTCTGGAAATGGAGAGGAAGGAAAGGAAATATGACCCAAACCAGGATGACAAATGGAATGCCATTTTTTGGACTGAAATCAAGGGTCCATTTTTTGAGATATATTCCTCTAGATCCCATGAAGTAGTAATATCTTTGTCTTCCTTTTCTTCAAAGAGAAAGAAAAAAAAAGTTGTCTCAAAAAGCATGAGAGACGTGGCCTTTAATCAGTTGTTTTGGGGGAAATTTTAAGGATCCATAATTATTTAAAAGTGTATAAAACTTGGCAAATCTTATTGATTCTAGAAATGTCAATTGTAAAATATTTGGCAATATTTTTCTAAAATATTTCAATTTCAAAGGATTTTATATTGTTTATATAATTATTTGGTGATTTTTGGAGTGAAAATGTTTACTTCTTCAAAATTGGGCGAAATGAGGATTCAAAAAATGCAAATTGGCTAATTTTTTTTTGGAAAAAGCATGGAAAAATAGCCCATGGGATAAATTTTACCCCTAAAATATTCCTTGTTTCCAACTTTTCTCAACCCATACAAACATGTTACACGGGGATGGCCATAAGCTAGTTCACTAACCCATCAAACCATTTTCAACAAATTTCAAAGCCAAGCTTCTGGAGTCTGGTTGCATCACCACCCTAGGGATCTCATTGGGTTTCTTTACAAATCACCTGGGAGGAGGGTTTAGATTCGTAGGGAGGTCAACAATCATATATGCAAAGGAATCGATGTCAAGGGAAGGGGTGGGGGGGAATTCTACCACCCCCATAGCCTAAAGCAACATGGGAGGGAGATAGGTATTTAGGCGATCAAAACGAAAAGGATCTAGCAAGGACAATCCTTATTATTTATTTTAGTAAACCATTTATTTCCTTCAATATGTTTTTTTTGTTGGAAAGTGGAAGAACCCCCTTGACTAGCAGGTTTTCCATTAGCTAAGTGACCACGAACTAGGGGAATCTAAGCTGTCAAAATCACCCGCGTAGCGCACTCGGTATGGACCGCACCAACCCTTGAAATGGTTGGATTTTTTGGTATCCGTGGGGATTCTAACCGACGACCTTTCCACTTAGGGGCAACCTAACGGCCATCACCTGCCACCAACTATTCTACATCTCATGGATATTTCCTTCAATATGATAAATGTTAAAAAATATCAATGTTGTACAATATTCTATGAAATTTATTACAATTTTCAGTCCTCCCTTAGAGTAAGAACATAATACTAGGTTAGACTACTATATTCTTTTGTTTTAAGCTATATTGTGGACAAACAAGTTATTTTGAAAGGGGTGGAATAACTCCATTTATTGATATTTTAATTGTAAGGTTTAAATCAAGGACAACCTTTCATATGTTATTACAAAACTGGACTATATCTTTCCTTTTTGCATTCCACTTTAATGTCTTGTCAATATTTAGGTTGTGAAAAGTGATGCATTTCAAGTTGCCTCATTTTGCATTTCATTTGTCTCTTTTTATGACCCTTGTTATATTGTGTGTGTCCATTTGGGATTCACTTTGTGGCCCCAGGATGCTTTGTGTTTTCTTTTTTGCATCCTCTATGAGTCCATAATTTCATCCTCTATGAGGTTTTGTTTACATATTAACATCCAAAATTGAAGTTTTGTTTACATCTTCACATCCAAATTGAGGTTTTGTTTGCATGTGAAAGTCCAATATTGAATTTTTTTTTGCATAGATAGCTTCATCAACATTTCGTATCACCTTCTGTCCTTACGTCATCATTTGCATCCTTGAGACTCAAATTTTGTATATTCTTAGAACCTTGCATCCCAATTTGTGCCCCATTTTGAGTCCTTATGCACCCTTTTGCATATTGTTTTATGTATTTGCAATTTTGCATCTTTATTTTAGTCGAATTGTGTACTTATGTCCTTTGTTACATCCCAAATAATTATTTAATTATGATTAATTAATTAATAATGATAATAGTAATAAATTATTAACTATTAATTAATTATTATTGAGATTTATTATAAATTATAATGTTAATTATTAGTTAATTGTAATTAATTATTTTTATTGATACATTTTTTTATCACTCAACATATAATCTAATAAAACAGACAAATCTATGTTTAGTCATTATGCATCTATTATATGCAATAAAGATTAGTTAATTTCAGTGCATAAGAAAAAAAGACATGTATAAATAGAGTTAAAGATGAAATTTCAATACAAATCAACACACAAACTAAAAATTTAACTTTTGTTCAACCTTATATACAATAATACTTGAGTATCTATCAATATAATTAAAGTAATCATAATGAGACTTATAAGAGCATTGCACCATCTCCTTCCTTGCCAAAATTCTGCCATAATTATTGTCGAAGCTGCACTATATCTTTGTCGAAACTCTGTCATATACCTTACTGAAACTTCACCATATACTTTGTCGAAACTCCACTAAGTTATATCATTCCTTATTGAAACTCTGTCATAATCCTTATCGAAGTTGCACGATATATTTTCCAAAACTCTGCCATATTCCTTGTCGAAACTATGTCATATCCTTTGTTGAAACTCCTCTAAGTTCTCTACTTCCTTGCTAAATCTTTGCCATAATCCTTGTTAAAGTTGCGTCATATCTTTGCCATATTACTTGCTGAAAATCCACCATATTCTATTCCAAAACTCTGCTAAGTTATCTGCTTCCTTACCGAAGTTGCCGCATATATTTTCCGAAACTCTGCCATATTCCTTACCAAAACTCCGCCATATCCTTTCTGAAAATTTGCCATATTCATTGCCGAAACTCCGCTGTATCCTTCACCGATACTCCGCTAAGTTGTCTGCGTCCTTATCGAAACTCCGCCATAAACCTTCATAAAGATGCGTCATATCTTTGCCAAACCTCTGCCATATTCCTTGCCAAAACTTTGCCATATCCTTTGTCAAAGCTCTGCTAAGCTCTATTCTTCCTTGCCAAAACTCCACGAAAATCCTTGTTGAAGCTGCACCATATCTCTATAGAAAACTCTGCCATATCCTTTGCCGAAACTCTGCTAAGATCTCCACTTTCTGTTGAAATCCCGTGATTTCCTTTGCTGAAACTTCGTTAATTTCTTTGTTGAAACTCCGACAGTCGCTCTAGTTCGGCCAAAACACTAGCAATTTTTGTAGTCTCATTAGTTCTCATCATTTCTCTTGATGTGAACGTGTTCATCCATCTCATTATTCCAAGGGCCCACATGATCCATGAAGGAACGTGATGAGTAGCGCCTCCACTAAAGAGATTTGACAAGGAAAGAGGGCCACCCCAATTCACTGATCTGTCATGGTAAGTGAAATTAGGTTATACGAATCCTAACCACACGTACAATTAAGCATAATTCGACGAATTCTTTGAGCCAATCCTTTTAGTTTTGGAATGGGGTATGTCATTACACTCTCCCACACTTATTAATTGCAACCGCTCCACCCAATAAGCATTATAACTTCCACCACGAGCTTCGACTTTTTCCCTTACACCACCAAAAATGTCGCCTTTGTAAAAATACCCAACGATTTTCCACATTATACATTGTTATCTTGCATGTTGCAACACCGGTATCCAAATTTCCTAAGACATATACAGCTAACCTGGCAACTTAAGAGCAGAACTAAATGGGATCTTCAAGGTGACTCAAATACTAAATTTTTTCATGCTGTAGCATCTGGTAGAAGATTACATAATATGATTTGGTCTCTTGAAGACTCTGAGGGTATTACTATTAAGGATGAGTCTACCCTTAAAGAGATGGGTAAAAATCACTTTTCTTCCATATTCAAGGATGATGGGGGCACTGATTTGATTCAACAACTTAAAGTGGTTTCTCCTTTTAAAAGACTTATTCCACTAGATCAATCCTGCACTCTAAGCTGTCCGGTCATAAGCTGTCCGGTCAATTTAAAAGAGATTGAGCACTCACTTCAATCTTTTAAGAAGGACCGTAGCCCCGGACCTGATGGGTGGCCTATGGAGTTTTATTTGCATTTTTTTGACCTCTTGGGACCGGTTTTATTGAACACTGTTGATCAAACCAGACTGTCGGGATTTATTCCCCCTTCCCTGAACTCTACTTTCCTTGCTCTTATCCCTAAGACTGATAAGCCCCGAACTTTTGCAGATTTCAGACCCATCTCTTTGTGTAACCTGCTTTACAAACTTATCTCTAAGGTGATTGCTGGGAGGTTAAAACCCTTTTTGGATCAGGGTATTTCAAATGAACAATTTGGTTTCCTTAAGGATCGCCTTATCTCTAAACCTATTGGCATTGTGCAGGAAGTTCTTCACTCTGTGAAAATGCAAAATCTTTGTGCTTTTGTTCTAAAATTGGATCTTTCAAAGGCTTTTGATAGGGTGGATTGGACTTATGTTAGATTGATTCTGATTCAAATCGGTGTACCTCTCATTACTGTTAACTGGATCATGAGCTGTCTTTCCACTGCTAACTTCGCGGTTCTGATAAATGGAACCCCTTCCAATTTTTTCTCTGCTTCTAGAGGTTTTCGTCAAGGTTGTCCATTATCTCCACTCTTTTTTATACTTGTTATTGAAGGCCTCAGTTTACTTATTCGGGATGCTAAAGATAATGGTCTGATCAAAGGAATAAAACTCTCTCCCTCACTTTCCCTCACCCACCTACTTTTTGTTGATGATGTGATATTAATGGGATCTGGTACTCTACTTGACTAGTCAGCTTTTGAGGTTATTTTGGAGACCTTTTGTAGTGCTTCGGGAATGAAGATCAATTTTGATAAATCATGTTTATTATATTACAATATTTCTGATGACTGTCTGAACTGGTTTAATAGTAATCTACCTTATAATCTGCAGCCATTACAAGATGGACTTACCTATTTGGGCTTTTTTTTGAAGCCCCTCAGTTATAGAGTACTAGATTGGAATTGGATTATAAAAAAAACTTGAAAAAATAATCAGTCATTGGACCAACAAATTGCTTTCGATTGGGGGCAAATTGATTCTGGTTCAATCGGTCCTTTCTAATATCCCTGTGTACTGGATGGGTCTAGCACCACTTCCTGCCTCCACTATTCAGACTATTAGAAGGGTTATGTTCAATTACCTGTGGGGATCAACCAGCTCTAATAAAAAATATCATCTGGCAAACTGGATGGACCTTTCTTGGCCCAAGGAATTTGGAGGATGGGGCATTAAAAATTTATCATGGTTCAGCTTGGCTTTGAGAATAAAAACCTTCTGGAGAATTCTTCAATCAGCGGGCCTTTGGTTTCAGGTTCTTTATGCTAAATATATTAAAAAGGGATCTGTTGTAGACTGGTTCAGATCTAAAAAATTTTGCAAAAGAAATGTATCAGTCATTTGGAGAGGGTTCTTATATACTTTACCATGGATTGGTATGTACTTGGCATGGCAGGTAGGTAAGGGTTCTGATATTATTGTTGGGATTGATCCAGTTGTTGGATCTAGCACTCGGTTCTATCTTCCTGAAGACTTGAGAACTTATTTGCAGGATATGGATATATACACTTTAGCGCAGGCTCATAATACTCAACCTGATGCACAGGGTTACTGGTACACGGCTGATGAATTAAATTTGGGAGGTTCTTTCCATAAATTATGGACTGATTATACTCCTGGTTTAGTTGGTGCTGGTATACGTATTACTGATACTGATGATGAATTGGTTTGGGATTTTAAAAAGAAACAGGGCTCTTTATCTGCCAGAAACGCATATGACTGTATTGTATCTTCATCTCAAGGAATGGTTTCAACACCTATTGACAAATATCTGTGGAATAATTCACTGCCAAATAAAATCTCATGCTTCATTTGGTTAGCTGTTAGACATAAAATTATCACTTGGGAGAATTTACAAAGCAAAGGAAAACAGGGTCCAGGTATTTGCGTTCTATGTAAAATCGATAATGAAACTGTGGATCATCTTTTCATAAACTGTACAGTGTGGAAATTGGTGGCTGAACAGGTATGTAAACATTTAAATTTGCATGGTTTCTCAGCTCATTTTCACTGGTGGATATGTTACTTGATTGGTTGGGGAAGATATCGAAAAGTTCGACTCTCTTTCAGCTGCCCTTCCACATGATGTGGATTCTGTGGAAGGTGCGAAATAAAATGATCTTTGAAGAAGAAAAAGGAAATGTTTCCAGTATTGTATATCAAGTCATTTCAGCTGTTCAGCATCATTCTATTTTGCCTATCAAAACGAAAAAATCTGGTAGAGTATTGGGGAATTCTCCTCCTATGATTTTCCCATGTGGTTTTATCGATGGTGCATCAAATTGCAAGGTTGCTGGTGCTAGTTTTTGCATTTATATTAATGACTATCACCACTTGGAGTTCATGATGGGGGTCGGACATGGAACCAATACTAAAGCAAAATTGCTCAGTTTATGGGCAGTTCTTCACACTTCCCATATGATGGGGATCCCCCTATCCCAGATATATGGTGATTCACTTGTAATCATCAATTGGGTGAAGGGATCGACTGCTCTCTCCCCCACCGATCTGGTTCATTGGTGTCGGGAGAAAAAAAAGCTTTTTACAAGCTTCGAGGCATTGTCTATCACCCACATCTATCGAGAGCACAATAGGTTGGCTGACCGACTCTCTAAAGATGCACTCATTTTTCCACAAGGAAAAGGTAGTTACAAGGAATTTTATGAGGATCAATTGGTCTCTCAGGATCATTTTCAGCTCTATTGAGTTTTATATAAAGGGAGTTTTTTTCCCTGTCGTTGGTATGTTTTGTATTGAGTCATCTTTCTCAGATTGCAGATCAGTGCTTTTTGGCACTCGCTAGATGTGGATGAGTGACGATCCTTATATGATGAGACAGTTTGCTGATGGGTTTTTGTAGTATTTGATGTTCCTTTCCCCTCGGTTGAACTCCAAGATGTAATGACATGATGTAACCCGTTTTTGCGGGATGATTGTTATGATGCCCTTTGATTCTAATAAAGAATAACAAGGTCAGGCTTTTTTCTTCCTGAAAAAAAACACCGGTATCCAAATTTGAAATTTTTACCGGTTTCTTGTGTAATTGAGATCCCTAAAAACATCATGGGAGGGTTTGCAATCCACCATAAACCAGAGTCGATGGAGCCATTGTACAAAGATGTGGAAGCTTTTGGAATTTTTTAGGAAGCCGCCTGGACTTTGTATTTTGAAAGATTGACCGGGTTTAATGAGGAGGTTGCATTACAATTTGCACAAAATTTGATGGAAGACTATTGAGAAGTTGGGGGAGATGAGAATTGAAGTGTTTGAGCAAATCATAACATGTCTGCCAAGAACAAAAGAATATTTCTTAGCAATAGGAGAAGTTATTTATACCTATGATTTTTTTATTATCTCACCTCTGCCATGGTATATTAGTAAACATGCAATCAAAATCAAATTTAGAGCCAACGTCCCCTTCATTGATCCACTACAGGGAGGAACTAATCCTGGCACCCCTAGTCCTACTTTGTGCATACACTCTTAGCCTCCTTACCCTCTAGACTTGCCTCCTTCTGTGGCTTATTTCTAAATTCTCTACAACACATGGCACATTATGTTAGAAAGGCCAAGTGCCCCCAAAGTTCTCTTACCAATCATGGTCTCATTAAACTGATAATATAATAGAAGTTACAACAGAGGCATCAATCATGGGTTCAACTGGTCACTAGAATAAACCCTATGGCCATGAGATAGTGAATCTGAAAAAGAAGAGAAGCAGATCATATGATGTCACAGAAAGAAAAAGAAAAAAAAGCAAATCATATCATGTTACAGAAAGAAAAAGATAGGGAATCTAAAAGGGTAGAAGTCGATCAAGAAATTGATGAAGAAAGCAATATAGAGAAGCCTTCCAAAAAAACCTAGGACTTAGGAGGTTCTCCGTCCCATAAACCAAGAATTAGAAACGATTCCAACGGATTCTCATGAATTAATGGATGGGACTGAAAACTCAGGGAAGGTGACTCAGAAGGCTGAATACTCTGAATATTCTTCTATTCCTAATCGAGTTGAAATACTCACATAGAGGTTCATTTCTAGTCCACGACGAAGTATTAAAGGATTATCAATTTTCAGGGACATTGCTAGCCTCTGCCTACTCTTGAACGAGAACAATTATGAAGTATTAAAATTGAACGATTCTGATTATGAATAATTACCAATTGTTTACGAGGATAGAAATTAAAACAAACCCGTGCAAACGATTATCAATTTTCAATAACATTTAGTATTACCATGAATGGATGACGAGATTATCCCCAAATTGACCAAATGTGACTCTGGCCACGGCTCATTTCATTTTTTTTAATGGAGTATTTGTATTTACTTTTCGAACGTAACCCTAATACGTATTCGGACTGTAATTTCATGGTTAGAATTCGGACCGTTTGAATTCGCATCACATTGCTTGCGAATTTTTCCGTCTCTTCGCCGTTTATAATCTCATCTCCCCAACGTGTTTATAAATATGCTACCAAGATCATTTATTATCGAATTACGGGGCTGCACGGGCCAACAATAGCTATAATACCTCGCACGATCGAATAAAACAAAAGGCGTTGTTGGGTATTTTGCATTGAAGAATTCAATTGAATAGCAGGCGGTCCCGCTCAGAGCCCTACACTATGTGTCCTCCAGGATACAGAAATGACGATGCTGTGAGTTTCAAAGGCATTCTGTATAATACTACCATTCATTCCCTAATATTATCTTTTTCAGTATGTAAGTCTTTGCGGTGAGTTAGGTTAATTTAGGGTTTTTTCTGAAATTCGGCAGTAGTCATTTTTAAGTGGACGTTTCAATTCCTAATCAAGAATCATCATCAAGACAAGAAGTCATTTTTAAATCAACATTTAGATTCCTCATCAGGAAAAAGTAGTAATATTATCTTAGTTTTTCCTTGTTCAATTGGGTGTCTGTTAAAGGTTAGAGCTAATTGGGGGTGTCTGTTAAAGGTTAGAGCTACTGTAACTTAAAATAATATGGTGATTTTCTCCTTTCTTGATAAATGCAAAGCCTTGTGCAATTCTTGATAACATTTGTCTACACGGTAACATATGAAGTTGGTTGTGCTTTGGCTACCGGAAAAGTCCATATCATTGGGCAGTATGAGGAAAGACTTTAAAGTGGAGACCATAGGGGATTCAATTCACAAATCCTATGTCCAGTTCACCAGTAAGTTATACTTACATTCTTTTTCTTTCTTTCTCTTATGGGTTATGAGAGGATTATGTTAGTGACGATGAGAAATGCCAGAATAACAATTTAGTAAATTGTAGATGCTCTGTTGCTTATTGTGAGGCTCTGTTGCTTGAAATCTCCCTGTTCACTGTATGTAGTCTCCTCATTTCCTTACTTTATAATTTATTAAATTATTATTATGGCATTTCTCGTCTGTCACTAACATACTCCTTTCATATCCAACAAGGAAAGAAAGAAAAACAATGGAAGTCTAACTTACTGCCTTCAGGTCCTTTGAACTGGACATAGTATTTGTCTGTTGAATCCTCTATGGCCTCCTCTTTAAAGTCTTTCATCATACTGCCCA
>LPNX010226729.1:120249-131427 GCA_001517045.1 Pseudotsuga menziesii
CGAGACTGCTACATATTCTGCTTCTGTAGGAGACATGCTTACATTGGGTTGTTTCTGAGATGCCCAAGACATCATATTTGTACCCAAATGGAAAGCAGATGTGCTTTTCCTATCATCAATACTACATGCAAAATCACAGTCACTGTACCTAGTCAGAGTATTGTTTGGTCTATGAGTGTACTAAAGGCCATATCCAAGTGTGCCTCCAACATATCCTAGAATCCTTTTTCCAACTTTCTAGCGAGAGTCTTTGGGGGACTCCATAAATATGGAAATAAGATTGACAGCATACATCAAATAACGTCTAGTTGCAGTCAAGTACATTAAACTCCCTACCATTTGTTTATAGAGTGTGTCATTTACTGTTGGTTCATCATCATTCTTGGTTAACTTGGTGCCAAGAGCTATGAGGATTTATGCTAGTTTACATTTATCCATTCTGAATCTCTGCAAAATATTAGTAGCATACTTATGATGGCAGATAAAAATACCTATAAGCTTGAATAACTTCCACGCCAAGGAAGTACTTCATCAATCCTAGATGAGTAATTTCAAACTCTTTTTTCATGACTGTCCTGAAATCTTCAAGCATCAAATTAACAGTGTAAATCTTGTCAGCAACATTTTACCTTGCTTTATTTGACATAGAGATTGGGATCATTGCCGCTTCTGTTGAAACCATTGTTGATGAGGTAGGAGTCAATCCTATTTTACCAAGATCATGGAGCTTATTATAGACCATATAAGGCAGTTTTCAGTTTAAACATATTGTGTTCATGACCTTTGAGAGTATAAGCAGGTGACTGTTATACATAAAATTCTTCTTCAAGAATGCCACTAAGAAAGACAGATTTCATATCCATTTGATACATAGGCCATTGATTTTGTGCTTCAATGGAAAGTACAACTCTGATGGTATCCATCCTTGCTACAAGAGAAAAGGTTTCATCATAATCTACACCATAACTTTGCGCATATCCTTTGGAAACCTTCCTTGCCTTGTATTTTTCAAGTTCTCCTTTTTCATTCAGTTTGGTTTTATAGACCCATTTGACTCCAATATTAGTTTTTTATGTAGAGATGTCAACAAGATCCCAAGTCTTGTTTTTCTCTATTGCATCAATCTCTTCACTCATGGCTTTTACCCTCTGTGCATCCTTCACTCCTTTATTAAAAGATGTGGGATGACAAGAAAATAAAGCATACTGAAGTTGCTCTTCAAGAACTGGAGTATGTTAATATAACTCTCTCAATCTTCTGGTTTTCTGGTGCTGTGGTGGATTCTTTGATGTTGCTTCTTGCTCCTGTACTTCTAATCTTGGAAGTCTAATAGGTAGATCTGGCAGATCTGATCTTTTCTTCTTGTTGTATGTCTAAAGGATCACTCCATCATTTGTCTTTAATGAATTTTATGTCTCTTCTCACCACAACCTTTTTGGTGACATTATTATACAGCTTATACGCCTTGTGTCTTCACTGTAACCAGTGAAAATGTCTTCATTGTAACCAGTGAGAGCCTTGAACTCTTTAAACTTGGAGAAGGTCTCTGATTTGTTCCTAAGGAAATAAATCCATGTTTTCCTGCTAAAATCATCAATAAAGGTTAGAAAATAAAAACTAACTCCTATGGATTGGGTTTGCATGGGTCCCCATAGGTATGTATGAACTAACTCAAGATGTTCTTTGGCTTGAGATGTGGAAGTTGGTATACTGCCCCTTTGATGTTTACAAGTCATACAATCTTCATGGGTGTTGGATTGTTCATGAATAACCGGTAACCCTTTGACCATTGACTGTTTGTGCAGGATATTGAGACTCTTAAAAGTAATATAACCAAATCTGCAATGCCATAACTAGGATTCATCTAGACTAGAAACTGTATGCACTACAGACTGTGGAAGTTTGGCACTCCTGAGACAGGGGAAATATTCTGTTGTTGGTCATTTCAAATTTGGCTATGAGTCTCTTACTAGGAGGTTTATCATAAATACTACAGTATGTATCATAAAACCTAATATCATAATGGTTTTGAAGTAATTGACCTATACTGCTCAAATTTACATTCAAACGAGGTACATAAAACACCTCATGAATAATCTTCTTTTCATTTTTCTTTGTAAGAACATGGATAGTACATTATCCTTTTGATGGAACCAAAAATTCCTATCCTAGCTTGATATTCATGACAACAGAGGAATCCAAACTGGAGATTGTGACTTGTTACCTGTCATGTGATTATTGCAACTGCTATCTAGTAGCCATAGCTATGTGATGTAGTGTTCTTCAGTTGCTTGATTAGACAAAAATGTCACCTTTGATGAGACTTCTTGTTCTTTAGATACAATGGCTCTGCTATTGTTCTGGTCATCTAACTTCTTTCTGCATTTTTGTTCATAGTGGCCATACTTCTTGCAATAGTTACAATAAACATTGGACTTATTGGTCCATCTCATGCCTCTCCCCNTGTTGAGTGAGGAGCTCTGGAGCACATGAGTGATTGATGATTTGTGTTGAGAGAGGAGCTATGTAGCACATGGGTGATCGATGATTTGTGTTGAGCAAGGAGCTCTGGAGCACTTGAATGATTATTGATTTGTCTTGAGCAAGAAGCTCTAGAGCATATGAGTACTTACATTTGTTTTGAGCAAGAAGCTCTGGAACACATGAAAAGATAAGATTTGGAAGTGTTGGGCATAAGCCCTACAGCATTCCATGTTGATGTTGAGCATAAGCTCTGAAGCATCGGATCCTTGGCCATTATATCCCTAGGTGTATCGCACAAGTACATCCTAGCATTAGTGTTGAGCGAACAACTCCGAAATTGCACTAGTTTGTAACTCCCTATTAAAGCATTGAGTATGGGCTTTGGTAAGAGCTAGGGGTTACTAAAAAAAATTTAATAACTTCCGAGTGAAAGCAACTTGAGAAAAATATTGATCTCATCATACTTATTTATAAGTGATTAAATGAAATTTCGAATTTCTGCATTTTCATCAAGTACTTAAGAACTACCATGTTATTCGAGGGAAATCCAACATGCAAGGATGTTTAGAGTTTCCTAGCCTAGTAGACCTAAACCATCTACCTACTTGACCTTAACAAAGAAGTGTCATTAAGTATAGGGATCATGGCCTATTTTTTGAGGAGAACTTTTTTCCATTAGTCTGCTTTCTGGTTAGGAGTCGCCATAAATTTTGACCGTGGGGGGCAGATTAGATAGAGATGCATCTTTGATTCCCAAGCCGCCATGCCCTTTCGAGGTGTTAACTATGTTCCAGTGAACCAAATGATATTTTTTGAATTGGATTTACCACCTTACCAAATAAACTTCCATATTGTTTAAGCGATAGAATATTTGATATGCGAAGGGGAAAGCAGGGAAGAAAATTGAAATATAGGGAAGGCAGAAAGCATGGATTTAATTAAGATCAATGTCCCAGCTGGGTTGACCCATTACGATCCCCAGCTAGAAAAATTGGATTTTATCTTGTCCATCATTAGAAGCCAAGGTGACTTCGACGCTAATAGGAACACAAAGGATGACCATTTTCCAACAAGGGGGTAGTGGATTATATTAGCTAATAGAGCAACAGTTCTATCTTTTATGTTCCAAGTATAAATTTGGGTTTTCTCCTTGGTGATGAAACCCCTTGAGAATGAGGTATACTCCTCTATTATTTGCTTGAAGGGTATTACAGTTTTAAGAATTATTGATCTTCCAATTAACAAAGTGAGAATTATTGATCTTTCTAGATCTTTGAGTAATTTTTAGTCTCGGAATGTGCTTGTTGAGTCGTTCCATGTCAAAGAGATTTATTCACGGTTTTATCCATGAAGTTATATAGAATGGGGAAGAGAGGACATCCTTGGCCAAGGCTTATGTAGATATGGAAAAAGGAGGAAAGCTTTCCATTGACTAGGGTGTCATCTAAGGATTTCGAATGCAAGAGGAAATACAAGCAATGATGTTCTCATCAAAGTTGAATCTGACCAAGACAACTAACAACAAACTATGATGGACTCTATCGAAGGAATTTTCCATATATAATTTGATTACCATTCCTTTTTTCAATGAAGCTTCCTTGATTGAGGAAGATGGGTAAGGTGAGAAGGGGTTTGAGGCGGTTGGTGATCACTTTAGAGATTGTTTTGTTGGAGACGTCGCAGAGTCAAATGGGATGGAATATGAAAAGGGATAAGGGGTTGGAGTCTTTGGGGATCATGTCTACAAATGTGGATTTTATGCTTCCACATATTTGGAAGCTATTCCTTACATAGTGTACTATCCTTCAACCTTGGTCTCCCTTAATTTTTCACCTTAACCTATTTCACCATAGTAGCCTAAATGGAAGCCTTCGAGGCTCCTTCAACCTCTACTCTCAACTTTCCTTTTCCCCCCTTTGAAATTGGAAACTACCCTCCTTTATGATTTCTACCTCTACACTTTAATACCTCTCAGTCCCAATGCATCAACTCCTTTGGGACATTCTCAAGCCATGCCATTCAAGGACACCCTATTGATTGGGAAACTTGTTACTTCGGTATCTCATCCATCCCCTTAGTAAGGTATCCAACTCATCAAAGAATTTATAGTACCCTCCATAACAATAGATGAAGATGAAATAATCCAAACCAATTTCCTATGTCATCACTAACTAATTTGCACATTCAACGACTTCTGGCCAAAGTTAGCAAATCGTCAAAATTGGATCTTAGTAGCTTGGAAGTCAAAAATCCAAGAAGATGCATACCTTACCCATGTAGCATAAGGTTTTTTGTGGCGGTGTTTGAATTAGTGAAATATCTAGATCTCATCCTCAACATGTAGCCATGGTTTTGGGGACGTGTTGGCTTGTGCATGAAACACCAAACCCCAAAATTTAATCCCTCCGTGGACTTTCTCTCCACAACTCTAGTATGGGTAATACTTCCTCACCTTCTTCTCCAATTAGTAGTTTTGAATCTCTTAAAGTAATTCAAAAATTTTCTTGGCAAGTTTCATTCCAAGTAGAGGCACATCACCACAAACACACAAATGTTTCATCGAAATTGAACTCTCCACAAGCATTGTCTTTGAAGGTCAAACTTAATTGGGAAAAGATTACACCTTGTTTGACCCTTTGTACTATGAACCTTTGGCATTTCATTGCAAATCATGTTTTCATCATGGGTATGTTGGAGCACATTGCCCCAAGGTTGGAAAAATCCCTTGGCAACACAAAAACATAGAAAACACCAACCTTATGGATAGGGGAATCAAAGGATCATTATTTAATTAAAAAAGAAAGACCTTTTGCAAAGAGCTCCCCGTCATCCCCTTTAGTCTCAAAAAACCAACACTCAAATTCTCCATGGAAGTAACAGAGGGAGAGAAGCAATCACCTTCTTTGCGAAACATTGTTCTAGAAGTAAAAAGCATTCAATGCCATCCCAACATCAACTAGTAAAACTAGTATTAAGTGACCTATCCCTATATGATGGCCACCAATATAGAAAAATCCTCACTTAGCACAACATAACATTCCTATCCCACCCCACGCACTCTCCAAGCCCAAATGCATAGAAAAAGAGGACAAAACATTGTAGACATAGAGGAACATTATTTCCTTATATCCCTAAGGAAACAAATCCAACACTTAAGGACCATCCTTCCCCTCCCCTTAGTAACATGGATGAAGGTACAACAAATATTGGATGTTGGGATAGACTTCCAAGAATGGGTCACATTCTTCTAAGAAAGAACAAAAAAAAACATGAAAGAAAATAATAAAGAAAAAGCACAGAAGTATTTACCATGGAATTTGCCTTATATGGCGTTAACTAAATTGGAAACTTTATTGCTTTTGAAAATGACTCCTTGTTAAATTTTGAATGGATTTACCGAAGTACCTCAAGGAATCTGGGAAGGAAACAAAAACTCCTCACCTAGCATACCCCACTCCTTTCTACAAAGGGGAAAATAGACAATCAAAGATGACTCCCAATTATGTGTTCTCTGTTATGTTCCTTTTATCAACGGTACAAGTAAATCCACGACATTTAAGTCGATAAAAGTAATAGTTTTTTTTTCTTAAACAAAAATAATCTTAATCACGAGTCTCATGATCCATGACAAATTTATCTATTCTCATTTTTATAACATAGTATAAGTCCTGGAGATAGTATAACATAGTATCAAGCATCGATAATGTCCTGAAGATGATCCAATGATGGCTCGAAACGTTGACAATGAACCATTACCAACCGCGGACTCTCCACAAGATTCCATTAACAATTACTGCGTATTCTCAGCCAAAACTATAGTATAAGTCAACCTTTTGAGGGATAACCCAAGTACTCATGAGACAAACATCAAACATATTTGGGGAGGTCATAGGTTTGACTCTCTTGATCCCCTCAAATTAATCTTTGTAGTAACAATTTCTCCGGTTTACCATCCATGATTCATGGAATAGTACTTGGATGATTTTCCGTCAGGTTGTTCCTTGGAAAAAAACATAATACGGGTCATATAAGTTATAAAATGAAGATAAAATGAAAAAATTTAATCAAGGTTGATGATCGAATTATGCCACCATGTTTCCATACTCTTGTCGAGGGAATAGTTAAGTTCTTAGAAGTTTCCCTATAACAAGTGATCCACTACCACCCTAAGGAAACACCAACCTTATCTACAATAATACTAGAGTATCTAGACATATAACAAAAGGACTATGAATCAAAATTCTCATGGTCTATCACTAGAACGTGCATCGTCATCAATATCTAAGAAAACAATTAAATAAACAAATTATCAATTCCTTAATTGATTCTCACACTTATAGTAGTGCAAGTCATATATGTTTAGAGATGAAGACAAAATTAAGAATTTACCAAAACGATTAAATTCTACCACCATCTTGTCATAACCTTCTTAGAGAGAATAAGTAAGTTCTTTATTAGTTGGCTCATTATTAACATAGTTCCCAACTTGATGAGGACTATGACCCCAAAATGAAACTCGAGCTCTAAAACCCATATTTTTGGGTCAAAAACTTAAAAATCAACCCTTGAACAAAAAGTGGTGCTATTCGTAACCGATGTTTTTTTTTATGTTAAATATACAATTGTTTTCCACCATGACCTTAATTCCTCATGAAGTTGCAAACAAAAACCTTAAAAATTGACTCCTTAATAACAAAGTAGTGCTCTCAGTATCACCCAAAAGTTTAAAATTACAACTTTTTAAAATCATGACCTTGACAACCAGTACCTTTTGGACAAAAGGATTGAAATTGATTCCCAATTGAAAGAGAATGCTACCAACATCACCATGTTTCTTTCAAGCTAACAATTTTTAATTCAATTGAATCCCATGAGCAATTTAAGAATGCTTATAGATTTGTATTTCCCAACATCATCTTATTTTGAGATGTGACATCAAAGGTTATCATGAGATAGTTAATACACTTTAATATCTTAGTTGATAAATATGTCGACAAAAAACGACAAGAATTGGGTTATTTGAGTCTGTAAGTTGCCATTAGCCTCCCTCTCATATGTTTAAATAACGGTATCCCATACATGTATGGTATCCCATTCATTTCCCTTTCAAATATGGCTTAAATAATGGTTAGGGAATATATGTTTAAAGTTTAAGTGAAGCTTTCTCTTTTAATCTATACATTTAAACTAGCAGGTACCCAACTATGTGTTGGATAGTGTTTGTAACACCCCGGTTTTGACCCCGTTTGCATGATGTATATAATGTAATTAATCGTGGTGAGGAGCTAAAGGAAAAAGCTCCACCATCGATTTGGTTGTGTATGTTTCGGCAATAGGGTAGTTGCCGATGGTATATTGTGCTATTTGGCACATTATAGTATGGCATCATGTAAATACACACATCAAATAAAATAAACCCACAACGAGCTACGGCAGTGCAACGTTAAAATAAAAAGGGCATGATTCCAAAGGATAAGGGTGGGGGGGATGTCAAACCTTGGTCTATGAGGGGAAACCCTTGTGTTACCACCTTGTTGGGTTTCCATCTTCCTTGTCTCATCCAACCTCTTTAATGCTTTGTTTTGTTAGTTGAGGCAGTTATTGTGGTGGGTGTGGCAGGACTGTCAGTCCTTGCCCATGTGCCCACTCCACCCACGACTGCATTCACTCCACTCTCCCGCAGACATACCATTCTCTCCCTGGTCGGTTCACTCTCACGCCTGGTCTTCACCTTCACAATTGTGGTCTGTTCGTCCCTCACGTTGGTCTATCCATCCGCGTGCAGCAGGAGGGCGATTCATTTTCCTCACATGTTGGTCGGGGGTTCTTCTTTTGGTTTTGTACATGCAGCGAGCAGGAAGAGTGGCCTCGAGGGCACGATCCTGCTGTGCATGTGACATAGCCATGGTTTTAACCCACGATTTGGGTTGCTGTTGTTTTCTAACGATTTTCGGATGCCATTGAGAGCCCGATTTTCTTCTTCCATTGTGGACTGCATGTTTGTTTCTTCCATGTTTTCCTGGGCTGTGTCTTTCTCCTTCCTTTATGCACAGGCTGTGAATTTTTCCTCTTTCCCCATTTTCGGTCTGTGTAGTTTCTTCAGCGACTACATGGATTAATTATGTGCTAGGGACGGTTGGATGTTGGGTTGGTTGTTGATTGCCACATCCGTTGGCTGAGTTTCCCATGGTTATGTTGGGAGTCTAACTTATCCATTGTTGGCTGTGGATTGTTTCCACCATTCATTTGGAGTCTGTGGTTGTTGATGCACCCTGGTTTTGGGTTGTTGTTGAGTTGTTTTGGCCACGCCAGGGCCAAGAACAACTCTGCGTTGCCTTGTGGGCTTGAGCTGTGGTTCATCTTTGGTTTGGGACTATCCCCAGTTGTCTTGCCTTCGTCATAGAGCTGTGAACCTCTTGTTTTGCTGCGGGTGTGCAGTGGTGGGTCCTTGGATTGTGCTGGCTTGGCTGGTTTGTTGATGGCCTAATAAACCCAACTGTGTTGGCTGGCTGATTGTGTCCCTTGGTTATGTGTAAGCCTGCAATGACCCTTATCCTTGGAGGAATCATGCCCAGCTCGAGGGTGGTAGCGTTGCTGAGAGATGATGAGCACGCTAGCCTATGGTTGGGTGGAACATTGCAGTGATGTAGCTGGTTGCAGGGTGAATTCTTTATAAAAATATAAGTATTGTTTCTATTTCATCTCTGCCATTAATATATTGTTTCATGAATCATGATGAACATGTGAATGCTGGAATTGTATGAATGTATATGTTTGCTTCCGCTGAATGTTTTGAGGAATTATGCATCTGTGTATGCTTGTATGTTTGGCATTCCTGTTATGTATCATGTTAAGTTCTTAATTTCAGCATTGATTTATCCATGTTTATGTTCATGGGGCTGTTTGCCCGATTATTGTGGTGTTCGTCGCGTCCTCTTCGCCGGTCAGAGGGTCAGGGACGTGACATAGTTGTATCAGAGCTCATGTTGCAACATGGGCCTGAATGGACCACCAAGGTGCAGTGACAGAAGCAGAATTTCCTTCTGCCCAGCAAGGATCAGAATTTGATGACAGCAAAACTTCAAAAATTTTCCTAAGTGTTAGAACTATCGGTTCAGTTCATCAGAACACTTAGTGAGAAAGACTTCCACTGTAGCGGAAGCACTTGGCGGAAGTATACCTGACGGGAACCGTTGGATGGAACTCTCACCACAAATTTTACATCGAAATTGAACTCTCCAAAAGGATTTTCTTTGAAGGTCAAACTTAGTTGGGAAAAGATTACACCTTGTTCTACCCTTTGTACTATGAACCTTTGGAATTTCATTGCAAATCATGTTTCGATAATGGGCATGTTGGAGCACATTTCCCCAAGGTTGGAAAAATCCCTTGGCAACACAAAAACATAGAAAACACCAACCTTATGGATAGGGGAATCAAAGGATCATTATTTAATTAGAAAAGAAAGACCTTTGGCAAAGAGCTCCCCATCATCCCCTTTAGTCTCAAAAAACCAACACTCAAATTCCCCATGGAAGTAACAGAGGGAGAGAAGCAATTGCCTTCTTTGCTAAACATTGTTCTAGAAGTAAAAAACACTCAATGCCATCCCAACTTCAATTAGTAAAACTAGTCTTAAGTGACCTATCCCTATATGATGGCCACCAATATAGAAAAATCCTCACTTAGCACAAACATAACATTCCTATCCCGCCCCACGCACTCTCCAAGCCCAAATGCATAGAAAAAGAGGACAAAACATTGTAGACATAGAGGAACATTATTTCCTTGTACCCCTAAGGAAACAAATCCAACACTTAAGGACCATCCTTCCCCTCCCCTTAGTAACATGGATGAAGGTACACCAAATATTGGATGTTGGGATAGACTTCCAAGAATGGTTCACACCCTTCTAAGAAAGAAAAAAAAACATGAAAGAAAATAATAAAGAAAAAGCACAGAAGTATTTACCATGTAATTTTCCTTATATGACGTTAACTAAATTGGAAACTTTATTGCTTTTGAAAATGACTCCTTGTTAAATTTTGAATGGATTTACCGAAGTACCTCAAGGAATCTGGGAAGGAAACAAAAACTCCTCACCTAGCATACCCCACTCCTTTCTACAGAGGGGAAAATACACAATCAAAGATGACTACCACTTATGTGTACTCTGTTATGTTCTTTTTATCAACGGTACAAGTAAATCCATGACATTTTAGTCAATAAAAGTAATTGTTTTTTTTTAAAACAAAAATAATTTTAATCATGGGTCTCATGATCCGTGACAAATTTATCTATTCTCATTTTTATAACATAGTATAAGTCCCGGAGATAGTATAACATAGTATCAAGCATCGATAATGTCCTGAAGATGATCCAATGATGGCTCAAAACGTTGACAATGAACCATTACCAACCGTGGACCCTCCAAAAGATTCCATTAACAATTACTGTGTATTCTCAACCAAAACTATAGTATAAGTCATCCTTTTGAGGGATAACTCAAGTACTCATGAGACAAACATCAAACATATTTGGGGAGGTCATAGGTTTGACTCTCTTGATCCCCTCAAATTAATCTTTGTAGTAACGGTTGTAGAAATTCAGGCCTGCAGTAGATTAATTTCACCCACAACAATTAACAATTGATCATGCAAAATTATCAACAATGGAGACTGAATATGGAGCTGT
>LPNX010226754.1:0-11823 GCA_001517045.1 Pseudotsuga menziesii
TTTAAAAATTCACAAACTATAACCTTTAAAAAATTAAAATTTATTAAGTTATCATATAAACATTTGGAACAAAAAAATCCATCCCATCTTCTTATTTTTAAATATCCACTAATTTGAATGTATCATCTTATATAATCACTTCAATAAATACTATTTAATGATCACTTCATTCTAAGTTTTATGGTATGTTATCTTATATAACCTTTTCAATAAATAGTACATGATCACTTCTTTCTAAGTTCTTTATTTGATGGCATGTTACTAGGATGAAATTTGAAGAGCTAAATGGTATATGATCACATTTCTCTATGATGTAAGCTCTTTATTTGATTGTATGTTGTTGTTGTTGTTGTTGTTGTTGTTGTTGATGATGATGATTAACGTCCAATGAGACCAAATTTGGTATACGAGACATTAAGAAGGATAATGCTTGGTTTACTTTAAAATCTTATTCATATGCTAAAATATATTTTCAAGAAGCTTTCCAAGCTCACTATTGTATTGTAGCAAATAAAGTTTGAAACTCATATCTAATGTGGGTGTAAGCAATGTAGTCTAATAGAAAGTGATTTTAATTATCAATGATCATAGCCTCACATAGATGGAAACAGGCTTCCCCCCATGGAGTATTAGGAATACACCAACACTCTGTCATGTCCCCTCCCGCCTTAGAGGAGAATGCAACCACTAATCCTACTCTAGTAGCACAATGTAACGTCCCTGCTACTTTACCATTGCTCTGATATACCACGATGTCCATGAAATCAGTTCCCTTACACCTGACTGATATGCGGAATAATTTAAAATTTCTCTTTACTATCTCTTTCAACATAGTCATGGGTCATGTTCATCCTTGTACATCCATGTTTAAGCATAAACATCGCTATAATAGTCGTTCCACATTTCATAGATCCATTAAGAAAAGAAGTCATTATGCACTAAACCTCACTTTTATGCCTTCCAAATTTTTCCCTTCCTCCTTCTGCTACGAACTTTGGGAATCAGAAACTCCTTGAAACAACCACCTTGTCCTTTGACTTTTTGCCTTCCGTCTTTCTCCTTTCCGCCTTCCATTGCGCACCTCGAAAGTTGAAAAATCCATGAAATGATCATCTTGTATTTCAACTTTCCACCTTCGACTGTGGAACTCGAAAATCAAAAACTCAACATTCGACGAAATCATTTAACAACTTTCTGCCTTCCACCTTTCTCCTTTTCACCTTCCGCTGGGGAACTCGAGAATGAGAAACTTAGCATTCGACGGAATCATTTAACCACTTTCTGCCTTTCTCCTTCTTCCTTTTCGCCTTCTGGTGCAGAACTTAGGAATAAAAAACTGAACATTCGATGGGATCATTTAACGACTTTATGCCTTCCATTGTGAAACTTGGGAATTGAAAAAACAACTTTTTGCCTTAACCTTTTCCCATTTTCTGCCTCTCGCCTGTCATAGGCGTATTTCGGGGTGTAGAAAACCAACATTCCTTACCTTAGGTGTTGGGCAATAGGGAAGACCCGGGTTTAATCCTTTTGCTTCGCACCAACAAAAGGCCCACAGTGTTGGCCCTTTCACAACAACATGCGAACAGGTTGCAGTCTCACCCGAAACAGCTATGGGGTGCCGCAAAATCAGGTTTCGACAAGAAAAGAGGGATATTACTGTACCTTATCCTTTAAAAACTTATAATTAATAACCACAGAGCACCGACATTCATATATATAGAACTTTACAGATAAATAAACAAACAGTGACTTGCTTAACCCGTTACTGGGAATTCACAGTGAAGCTATCTATTAACAGTGATGTTGGGAAATAGGGCAGACCCGGGTTTAATCCTTTTGCTTCGCACCAACAAAAGACCCACAGTGTTGGCCCTTTCGGAAACAACCTGCGAATAGGTTGCAGTCTCACCCGAAACAGCTATGGGGTGCCACAGAATCAGGTTTCTGCAAGCAGAGAGGGATATTATTGTACCTTAGCCTTTAACAACTTATAATTAATAACCACAGAGCTCTGACATTCATATATATAGAACTTCACAGATAAATAAAAAAACAGTGACTTGCTTGACCCGTTATTGGGAATTCACAGCGAAGCTATCTATTAACAGTGATCTTACTTGTCAGATTTATATAGTTATTAATGCATAAAAGACAAATAGAAATAGAAACAGCACAAGAACCACAACACCAGATATAATGTGGTTCACCCCCAGTGCAGGGGTTACGTCCACAAAACTATGTTTTATTTCAACTTTCTTCAAAATCACAGTTCTGATCTGCGCACTCAGCTGCAGATCTCTTCAAGTCTCTTAAGCCGTGCACACAGCAGCAGGCCTCTACGCACATAGCTGCAGATTTCCCTTAACCTCTTACAAAAACCCTCTGCGCACACAGCTGTAGAGGTCGTCCATGCACACAGCTAACACTATTTTAAGTTAAACTCTACTTACAAACTCCTTTGGCTCACGAAGATATCTTCCTTAAGGACCGTTAGGGTGCGTACCCCAACAGGCCCCTAAGACTCACCAGTGGGTCGTCCCGGGACACTCTGCAGTTCTTCTGGAAGACGAACTTTATCAGCAAGGGTAGAAAACTGTTTGTTGAGATCACAGATGATACTGTTAGCGGCCTGTTCCTTTTCCACCAACTCCTGTAGTACCTCAGCTGATGTTTCAGTAGCCCTTTGTTGTGCAAATGCGGCATATTCCTTAAAGACCTTAAGTTGGGCGTCCGCGGCAGTGCTTAACTCAAGTGCATCACTAATAAGTGGCTGCATGGTATTTTCCACATCTACTGCATTTGCTTTGCATAATTCAATTTCCTTTTGGAGTTCGTTGCTATGCTTTACCTTGACCATTTTCTCCATGGGTGGTAGAATCTTAATTGCTGCTTTTACTGCATCCAATTCTGTCTGTTTCTGTCGAATGGTTTCTTGCAGTTGCCCAATTTTTGGATGTTTCTATAGGGTAGTCCAGGTCTCCACACTATCTTCTAACAGCTTTGATGCGCTGCCCACAATATCTGAAAGTTTTGCTGTGGATGCTTGAATGTCTGCGTGGCATTGTTCTTTGACCTCAGGTGGACTTTCTGGGCGGATACGGAGTTGAAGCTCCGCGATCTGGGTCTCATGCTCTACTTTGAGCTTCTCAATTTCACTGCGGGACTACTGCACATAGTCTTTCAATGTAGCCAATCTTTGCTCTGGTTCTTCCACTAGTTGCACGTCGAAGTCAGGAAGACTTCGACATGCTTCATCCAACACTTGAACCAATACAATCCGCTTATGTTCTGTGTCCCTCTTTCGCTGCTCTGCTGCTTCCAGTTGCACTGCGAGGTCATCCTTTTGCTTCCTGGTGTCGTTCAACTGGATTTGGGAAAGATGGTCTCGGGCCTAAATTTCCTTTGCGATAGCGGACTGACAGAGATACAGTTCTACCATGGACATTTTGATGTAATCAATTCCTACTGTCATGGTCATCACTGCGCAAGATGCTACATCAATTGTGATAAGGGCAGTAGCGGATATTTGGCCCTTGTGTTCTCGAGCTGGCCATTGCCTTAGGTCGGGTTGTGCACTTACCGGGGTACTGCGGGCTACAGTGCCAGTCACCGATTGTGCTGCTAAATCCTTCAGCTCCGATATGCCACCAGTGATGGCATGCAACTGTGCAGCCACGAACTCGGACCATTTTTTGGTAAGGACTTCAGTGGACTTTGACAAAGCCTCCTCAAGTTCCTCACTTGTCAAGCCAGTAGTGTCGTCGATGTTCTTTTCCTTCGACGCCTTCGCTTTCTTTCGGGACCGCGGTTTGTCCACTTCCTCGAATTCTGGTGACTTGCACTTATCCTGCCTGTCAGGTTCTGGAGTAGTCTCTACCAAATCTTGCCCTTCGTCTTCATCGGTGTCCATCTCATTGCCCTGGTTGCTATCATTCTGCTGCGACTCAGTCTGTTCTTCACTGTCTTCTAAGGGAACTTGTTGTGGTGTGTTGCTAGGCCTACCACCCACATTGGTAACTATGGGGATGGGGATGTGAGGTGTCTTGCCTACATCTTTCAACCATTCAACCGGCCAGTGTTGAACTACTGCGCGGATATCACCCTCGGTGACTACATATGGTAACTTGAACCATTGATGCTGTTCATTTGCGCGAGCCTGGATGAAGGTATGATGCATGTCGGCACTGAAATTGACTGCGCCATGATAGTGGGAGAATAACTTTTCACTGAGCCATGGGGTTTTTTCCATCTCAAACTGCATATCCATCATATAAAAAGAAAACACATAATTTGTCATCTGCTGGTGTTTCTTGTCCTGGGAAACCCATATCAATGTGTACCTGGCTGTGCCAGTCATGTTCTCCAGAACATCAGGGAACTGCACCTCCAAAGGCTCTCGCCATCCTACCAATGCGATAAGGACAAGTAACCATGAGTAATGGAAGGGCCTACCTTTCTCTTGCGCATCTTGAGCATCTTCCAAGAATTCCTTTGCAATGTAGTCTGCCGAGTTGTAGATGTAACCCTCGGCGCAGTTCATAGCAATTCTGATAACCGGGGCAGGTACTTCAGTTGGCTTGCACTTTCGCATGACTTTGCAGGCTAGGAGCTCTACTGTAAAGTGGATGTGGTTTTCCCGAATCGCAGCAGTGTGATACCCACGTTTTCCCTTTGTCAGGCTGAAACGTTCCTTCATGGTCTGTGCGAGCTTGGTATCCTCATGCTTCGATGGGAACTCGGTTGCTGGGTTAGGCCCTGCTCTAGGTAAACCGGTGATCCTCTAAATGAGATCACCATTGATAGGGATTTTCTTATCTCCTATCAATAAGTTTCCATCATGAACTAACGCCAACAGATGTTTGACCACTATGGTCACCTGTGGGCTGCAACCGAAGTGGGGATCGTCAAGCATCTTCAGCAGACCAGCATGATCCAAGCTGGCAGCCCACCGTTTGACTTCTACCAACATTGCACTATCGTACTTGACATATTGCAAATATGTTTTTGGTATGAACTGCGGAAACTTGCTATGGTCACTTGTATCATGGTTGGAATACTTAAGCCGGTCTATCTTCCCTGTCATGGACCCAACCAGCTACACACCCGATGGTAATGAAGGAGTACCTATTGTGAACTGCTTGCGCTGCCAAGGAGGTTTAACTCCTAGTTGAAGAGGTGGAACATATGGTGGCCGTCGTGGTGCCGTAGGCTCCTCCCCGTCGCTTGGAATTTCTACTGAACCAAGTGGATCCATTCCGGAATCCTGCGATGTTTGCTTAGAGCACTTGTGTCGGTCTTCGTTCCACTTAGAACGAACTTCAAGCTTAAAATTTTTCCTAGCAGACCGTGTTTGCATTGGAGGAATCGGTGCTGTTAGGGTTTCCTCGCGTGCTGCAGGCGTAGGTGGGGGGTGGACAATGTTCTTCAGACCTGTTTGTTCAAATTCGCTCAATAAGTCTTGAAGTTATTGATCGGTGGACATAGGTTCAATTGTGAAACTGCATAATGTGAAATGTGCATTGAAGGCGCCAAATCTGACAGAGATTCTGATCCCACGGCACTAAATTTTGGTAGATACCCGAAGGACAGGCAATTAAGGAAATTAAAGTACTGACTCTGTCAAATCGGCTGTGGGCCAACGGTCGTATTTTATGCTGTGGTGCAACCAGTACCACAGCTACGTCATGATAAGGACCTTCGTCAGGATAATTACCTTCGACATATAAAGACAAGTTCCGCGACCAAACGGTGAGCTTTGTTCCTGTAGCATTTTTTGTCGGCGAGTGAGGGAGGGCCTGGGTTACTTCTTTAGCCTGAGACATATTAGCATGCCGAGGCCCAACCTCCTCATAGTGGGTTTCTGCCACAGGTTCCTGGGTATGACTACTCCTAGGTACCCCTTTTGTTCGAGGCACAAATGTCCATGCCACAGAATAATGTTCCAAGTGGTCCAGCAGCTAACTCTGCCTATTGAACCTGCTTCACACCTTCTGGAGCAGAGCCATAAATCTCAGGTGGAGGGCTGTCTCACAAGCTTCCCAGCTAGAAAGGTACTTCTTATGGGTAGTCCATCCTCTGGCTGTGGTGACTCCTAGTGCTGAATCCAGATTCTCCAATTTCTGTGATGCCAGCATCTGTGTGGGTAATGGCATAATGGACTCCGGTCGGTCTGTCAAACCATCATAAGCTGTTAGGGTTCTTGGCTGCAAAGTAAGCCATCTGAGGGACTTGGTAATTCTGGCACATCTATGGCCATGTAGCTCATACAGCCGGTTCTGCCAATTCTCTAAACCATCATCTGAATCCGTCATGCAAGAACTGTCACACTGCCAATCCATAATACCTTCAGTAGTAGGCTCAATATAATCTTCTTCCTGTGCTGTGATATTATAAATATGCTCCAGAACATCCTGGTCTTCGTCTCTGAGTGGTTCTATATATCTCTCTCCTTGGGACGGGTCTAAGGGTATGATAACACGCAAACCATTTCCTTCGAAGGTCATCTGTCTCTTCTTAAGGTTGATGATTGCAGCATTTTCCATGGCCCACTCAATTCCCAATAGGGATGGACGAGGATTGCTGTCATCAATGATCTCAATAACTTCAAAATATGCCAAAGTACTAACCCCATCAATATCTATTGGAACACTAAGGAGTCTCCCTAAGGGCATAATCCTTTGCTGATTAGCTAACCTCAATTGTATAGGGGACTAGGCCAGGGTATGTTTTTCCATTTGTTCCCAGGTTTGCTTGGTGAGAACATTAACTTCTGATCCTAGATCCAAAATGACATCAGTCATATCATACTCCCCTATCTGAACATTCAATCTCATTTCCCTACCCGTTCTTTAGACACGATTAACAGTTTTCTCCTGATCAACTCTTCTCTGAGGGTCTGTGATAGCAAGAAATTTTTGCAACTCCTTTAAAGCATTCTGATTCCTCAAGAGTTTCATACAACTCTATAAAAAGGAGGAGAGTGTACTTACTTTATCCGTCAAAGCATCTTGCGGCTGCGAGTCCTGCTGAGGTTGCTGCACAGGTACTGCTGCCGTTCTAGGGTCAACAATATCGTACTAAGCCTCCTTGACTGGTGTTTGGTTTCTCACAGTATCATGTCCTGGGACTTTCTCAGAGGCTGTACGAATGCATGCCTCGGGAGGCTATTTCTGCGTATTCTGTAGGTGCGTCGTAGCTCCACTCTGGGTGACAACATTGATGGCTGCGGTAGGTCTCTACTCAATGGAAATCAACTGGATATTCTGGGTAGGACCACTGTTGTTTTCCTGAATCTTAGCTATCAGCTGGGGGCACTGCTCAATCACATGATCTACTGCGCAGCAATACCGACAGGTTGTAGTGGGGTTCCTACAGTCCCAAGCCAGATGCCCAGCTTAGTTATAGTTGTAACACATGATCTGGTCTCTACCTCGTCCGGCCATACCACCACGGCCGCGACCTCCAAAATCACCCCTTCCAGAGGCATCACCCCGGTAACCGTATCCATCATTATTTTTCCCTTCATTTTGTACTCGGTAGGCATCATAAGTGCGCTCGCGCATGAGGTCATAACTACGACACTCCTCTTCATTATGCCTTACTGAATTACAAAACTTGTAGTAGGGGTTCTTGGGAACTTGTACATATCTCTGGAGAAGATGGCAGTTTTCAGGGCGATGTTGGCCAGTGGTCTGACAGATCTCACAATATAGAACACTGGGGTTGAATTGGTTTGGCGCGCTCATATTCAGGTAAGTTCTGACCACAGGACACTGGTCCCTGTCGTGCCCTTCTGTTTGACATTGCGTACACCAAACCTCCTCTCATATTGTTTTAGATGTCTTCATATCGTGAAGCTCCAGGGCCATTGCTACTAACTACGCTTGGATTTGAGCAATACCAGAATCATCTCCGATAGGGGCGGTCTCCAGCTTCATTGCGATTTCTAGAGCCTCTTGCTGGTTAGCAACCTTCTGTTGCATGAGCGGAATTCTGATATGTGGTAGTAATGCTACAGTAAACCTTTCCTTGTGCTGTGCAGGTCCAATGGTGAAACTGACTTGATCCAATAGAACTTTGAATCTCTGGTCAAAGTCCCACACTGATTCGCCGCACCGCTGCTGAATATCGTTTAGTTCGGTGATACACTGCGATTCTGATTTGGGCTTCTTGAATTCTTTGATTATAGTGGCCTTAATCTCATCTAAAGTAGGGCTCTGAGTACTGGAGAATTTCATGAACCAGGTCAAGGCCTAGTCCCTGAAAGAAGTGACTAGTTGCATGCTTCTGTCAGCTGGATCCATAATGTTTCTAGCATTCCACACTGCTTCACATAAGAACAAAAACTGTTCTAGGTCCTCCGACCCAGATCCTTTGAAAATAGGGAGCTTAATATCATCAGCTAGGTGGGCCATGGTGGATCTGGGAGGGTTGGGAGGGGGACAAGAAGTCAATGGGGGGGGTTTAATAGGGTAGAATGGTCGGCGACAGGAATACTCGGGCTAGGTTGATTGTCAGACTACGACGGAGTTTCAAGGGTAATGGAGCTGCATGGCGGGGTGACCGGAGGGTTTCCAAGGGAAGGGTTTTCTTTCGGGTCTGACTCTTCGGGATTTATAGGGGACGGAACGGTATCCTGTCCTAAGGAATAGGACTCAAAATATCTCTTGTACCTTTTTCCACTTTGAAGCAAACCACTTTGCTCAGCGAGGGTGTTGTCACTTGCAAACATATGTCAGTAACACAAAATCTAACACTCTGATTCAAATAGCAATATTCCCTTTTCAGCCAATAGCATTTTAATTTTCAAACTAAATAAATTCAAAAGCTTACCCCTTGGTCCTTGGAAGAATCGTCGCTCAGCTTCACTAAAGGAAGTGCTCGTGTCGATGGCGAACTCCGTCACAAAGGCCTCCAGGGTCCGCGTGGTCCAGAAATCAACCGCGCAGGAGATCTTGTTGTTCATTCCTTTCAATATATTAACTCTTGCGGGGGTCCAAAAAGAAAACCGCCACTCGTGGAATTTCGTTCTTTTCTTAGCTAACTTGGACAACCACTGGTGCAACTCTATGTGGATACTACCAAATAAAATTTCATAAGCATCACAAAAAACATACCTCTGTAAAAATTCATGTGCGCTACGACATGGATTTGTGTTCTCTTTCTCAACAAATTTCAGATAAGTCTCATCAAGCCAATCATTGATTTCCTTCACAGAGGGCCTCCAGAACATAGCCCTCGAGGTACGACGTAAACCCCTCTTGAGCAGATACTGAGTTCAACCGGCAACGCAATCACTTTGTCGGGCAATAGGGAAGACTCGGGTTTAATCCTTCTGCTTCACACCAACAAAAGACCCACAGTGTTGGCCCTTTCAGCAACAACCTGCGAACAAGTTGCAGTCTCACCCGAAACAGCTATGGGGTACCGCAGAATCCGATTTCTGCAAGCAGAGAGGGATATTACTGTACCTTAGCCTTTAACAACTTATAATTAATAACCACAGAGCTCCAACATTCATATATATAGAACTTCGCAGATAAATAAACAAACAGTGACTTGCTTAACCCGTTAATGGGAATTCACAGCGAAGCTATCTATTAACAGTGATCTTACTTATCAGATTTATACAGTTATTAATGCATAAAAGACAAACATAAATAGAAACATCACAAGAACCACAACACCAGATATAACGTGGTTCACCCCCAGTGTAGGGGTTACATCCACAGAACTGTGTTTTATTTCAACTTTCTTCAAAATCACAGTTCTGATCTGCGCACTCAGCAGCAGTTCTCTTCAAGTCTCTTAAGCCGCGCACACAGCAGCAGGCCTCTGTGCACACAGCTACAGATTTCCCTTAACCTCTTACAAAAACCCTCTGCGCACACAACTGCAGAGGTTGTCCACGCACATAGCTGGGACTTAACCTTTCCTTACAAAATAGCCTTATCTTCACCTTAATTTCCCTTACATCAAAAACCTAACCTTTCTTATTTACAAAAATGCCTATTTATATATCGCACTATTACAAAACCATGGATTCAAACCATGGGCACCCAAAACCCTAAACCCTGGTCTTAAACCATGGGTTTATTATAATAAAGGACTTTGACTCAACCCCCGACACCCTTAAGACTATTTTGAGTCAACCTCCGCTTACAAACTCCTTTGGCTCGCGAAGATATCTTCCTTAAGGATCGTTAGGGTGCGCGCCGCAACATTAGGATAGCTGCATTTTTTACCCTATAACCAGGCTTCTAGACTCCATGATCATAAGGAAAATGCAGTGGAAATACATGGCATAAATAGATGCAAATGTAGGGACATTTAATCAATAGTAAGCTCGACTTAATTCATTCATAATCATTCTACAGAATGAGTATATTCATAAGCAAATACATTTCTGAAATAACACAACAAATAATACTTATCTTGAAGATAAAGTTGTCCCGCAACTAGATATGTCGCTGCAATGTTCCACCCAACCATAGGCCAGTTGTGTTCATTAATATCTCAACACAACTGCCACCCCTGAGCTAGGCATGACTTCCATAAGGAACTAGGGAACAACAGGCTCACACATAGCCATAACACATCAAACATAGTCAAGCCAACCTAAAGTTGGGTTTCATAGACTATTTAGCCAAGCCAATACACAATTGGGTGTAATAGGCTATAGGAAAACAAGCCAATACACTATTGGGTTTAACAGGATATTCATCCAATCCAACTAAAAGTTGGGTTTCACAGGATCCACATAGTCAAGCCAATATTCACATTAAGGACTAGCCAAAGGCTAGCTAACATATGGGTTTAACAAGCTACTCATCCAAGCCATCTCAGTGCCGGGTTTAACAGGATATTCGGCCAAGCTATTTAACAGTTGGTTTTATCAGGTTGCCCAGCCAAGGATCACACATGGTCAAATGCACAACAAGACACAACGAAGACAATATCCGATTGGTTTCACAGGATTCCAAGCCAATCCAATATACAATTGGGTTTCACAGGCTGTCAGCAAAGCCAATATAAGTATGGGTTTCACAGGCTGCTAAGGTGGTGGAAAGGAAGAATGTCTAAGCTAGTAGCTCATTCAAGAGCTATGGACACCTCCTGTAATATCCCAAATCTCGGACCTAACACTTATAGGCATGAGCCTACTGATTATGATGTTATCTTGATATTTTATTTTGATATATTGGGTCGAAGACCCCACTGCATATGAACATGATGATTTATTTTATATATTGGGCATAAGCCAATTGTTGATGACACATATATATGTTTTTTTGTGTTGGGGGTGTACCTTGAAGCACATGCATGATGAGATGTTTGTCTTGAGTGAAGAACTCTAGAGCACATGAGTAATTTATGTTGTGTTGAGCGAGGAGCTCTAGAGCACATAAGTAATTGATGTTGTGTTGAGTGACGAGCTCTGGACCACATGAGTATTTATATTTGTGTTGAGCATTAAGCTATGGAACACATGGAAATATAAGATTGGAAGTGTTGGGCATAAGACCTAGAGCCTTCCATGTTGATGTTAAGCATAAGCGCTGGAGCATCGGATGTATCGTACAAGTACATCCTAGCATTAGTGTTGAGTGAAGAGCTCTGGAATTGCACTAAGTTTGTAACTCCCTGTTAAACATTGAGTATGGGATCTGGTAAGTGCTAGGGGTTACTGAAAAGAATTAATAATTCCTGAGTGAAAAACGACTCGAGAAAAAATATTGATCTCATCATACTTATTGTTACTGAAAAGAATTAATGAATCTCGAGTGAAAATGACTCGAGAAAAAATATTGATCTCATCAT
>LPNX010226754.1:12977-27973 GCA_001517045.1 Pseudotsuga menziesii
AATCGCAAGCCTTAATAAAAACCACCGTATTACACACAGTAATCCTTTCAAATTAAACTAACATCATCATAATATTTTACACAGTCCAAGTAAGTATACAAGAAATGACTAGGATTCGAATCCTGTAGCATCGTTCTACATCTATCAAGGCCATGATACACAGAGTGTATGCATGCTATAATAACAAGATAAATATGCTACAACAAGGTCATGAGACCCTCTTTTCTAACCCTACACTGTAAGAATAGCCTCGCCCACCTTAAATAAATACACAGTCCCCTAAATCAAACCCCATTACAGAACATGACCCAAGATCGAATCGTGAAGGATCTTATTTGTTTTACATGCCCACAACCTTCACAATTAATTACATAGTCACGAAAATCATCACACATAGGTTGTAATACGTTTTACTAATCTATACAATGCATTCCATGACCATAACTGTTGAAATTAAACCCCTAATTAGGCTAACCTTGTCAATAATGAATGCTACAACAACCCTGCCAACCAAGGGTTTACACCCACGGTGTAACTATAATTCCACATTATACATTAAATATTGATTCATAAATCCTAAATCCTCTACAATGTCGTAGCTTCCATGGAAGAGTGCCCATGCAATTCACAGCATGGCATCAAGCCATTCATTGTCACTATTTTTCCATTCATACAGCTAATAACAAATAATGAAGGTAACAATACACAGAATAATCATGAAGGCGAAAGTCACATAAAACACAAGATTAATAAACAAATATCACAGCATAGATTCATATACAAAGTCCATTTTATCAACCATTGCCAAAAATGTAAATGCAACATGTATTCAAAAATCGGTGAGTTACCACATTAACATAATTTACAAAGTTGTGCCAAGGGCCATGCAACCATTGCAAGAAATGGTGCTGCCTAGGATTAAGTCTCAAATCAGAACATGATTTACATAAAGATAATTCAAAATATATTAAATGTCCCAAGGCCCCATTCACTGCTAACAACATCATTATTTACAAACCCAAATCTCTACAAATCTAGGCCAAAGGAAAATCGAAACCCATATCTTAAAAATTCAAACTACAACCAGTTATAACCCAATTTTAAAGCCAAGAGGTGGTGAGAACTATTTTCTTAGCAGGCTTAGCGTAATGGTAATGCCAACCCACAACTCGGAGTCACGCTATGAATCCCACATCTTCGAGCTAGCCCTGTCACCTTCAACAACGAAACACTTAGAAAGATAAGAAGTATGAAATCTGAGTGACCCACAAATAAAAAATCAAACACTATGAATCCAAACGTTACCATACCTTCAAATCCCTAGGGGTCGCCTTCACATCTCTGTGTAGAGCCAAGACCAAACAACCAACAACCAAAGCGAAATGACAAGCCATCGTGGAGCCAAATCTTATGTTGGGGATGCCACAAATTCGAATACACATTAATGGCACCAGCTGGTTTCCACTATCAATGCCAAAACCCACATCTCCATAGTTTTCAAATGACACAATATTGTTGCCACCTTTTTCCATTTGCATAGTGTTAAAACCTCAACGTGAATGTTTAGACCATGTAATATATTTTGCTACCCCAAAGTTTAATGCAGGGCATAAGGCATTGTATGCATTGGGTACTTTAGGCGCTAAGCCTTTAAAACTTGGCTTATATTCCTCCTTAGGAAGCAAGCTTAGAACCATGGCATATGAATTATGCCATGGTAAACATTGTTTACATAAAATCAAGAAATGATCTTTAACAATGGTTTGTGAACATGCGAAGAGAGATAACAAGTTACGCCAATACCCTTAATGAAATAAATATGAAACACATCTAGGTTAAAATACGAACAATTGATCAATAACTCATAATGAATAATAAACGTCACTTAGATAAGCAATCTAGGTTTTATAGAGAATAAGTAGGGTAATTCCCTTGTCAATAAACTAAGTATGTACGAAACAATAATAACGATTAGTAGGTGTGACTAGCTGCGAATGTAAATAAACCTGCATGTAACCAAGTTAAGATTACATTAGTTCAAATGAAATAAGTAATCCTGCTAGACAAGTAGTAAATTTACCTCTCAGTCAGTCACATGGGAGAACTAGTCTCGCCACTCCACCAACTTTAGTTCCAGAAACAAAGTTAAGTTAGAACCATATAAATAACAAGTAAGAGTATGCAGAAATGAGCGAAGTATATAAACAAGTAATGACACATACCCAACATTGTATAACCATAAGAATAATGTAGTGATCAGCCTTATGACATCTTAAGTAAAACACATTAATCAACATAACTGAAAGTAAGATGATAGACTGTAAGAACCGCTTACGATCAAACAGTGGTACATTTAGTGTAGGTTATATTCCGCATGATTCAATAATGTCCACCCTAGGAAGTTTTTACTAGCCTATTAAAAAAAAAAAATTCAATTTTTAGGGACATTACAAGTGGCATCAGAGCCCAGTTTCAATACTAAGAGACCTATGGGTGCACCAAGCATTTACTGCAAAAGAAAATAAAGTATGTTATTAAATTTTGTTACTAACATAAATTTTCCTATTATAATTTTTTTTTTAAATTACAGGATTTTTTACAGAGCAGTTTCGATTATGAATAGTGAGGAAGATAACAGGAAGCTAGGAAAGATGAACACCCCCACCTCGGAACCAGATCTGGTTGTGGAATTAAATTCTGATATTTTGAAGACCATACACAGTATTCAAAAATAATTGCAGATTTTCAGAGAAGATATTTTGAACGAAAGAAAGGAACATCAAGATATTAATGAAGCGCTACTGAAAAGTATGACAGCATTAAATCCCTTAGGGAAATCCTACTCTTTCCATAAACATATCCAAAATAGAACCTTACCATAAACGGGTCAGCAGCCCAAGAGAAGAAGAAAAATGGGAACGTATCCCTGAAACACCGAAACGGGATCATCATACTCCTTCTAGTGATGGCTCTCTTTCTCCTCGCAGAAAGAAACAAAGAAGCGATGATAGACTTTAGGAGGAATTTAGAAAAAGAAGAGCCTCGACCTATGAAGGTGAAGCAAAAAATGGGGAGAAAGTTGAAGAGTGGATGCTGGGTATGAGCAAGTATTTCCAAGTTCATAACTACTCAAGTGAGATGAAGGCTCAAATTTCCATCTATAACTTGAATGGTAAGGTAGCAAGATGGTGGAGGGATTTGAAACACACCAAGAAAGATGAGCTAAGAGAAATATGATGGGATAACTTCTGAAAAATATTCCAAGAAAAATATATGTCAGAAGTATTCTTTAACCGAAAGGTGAAAGAGTTTTACGAGCTACGTATGGGGTCCATGAGTATGGACGCTTTTATTAACATATTTCTAGATCTGTTACATTATGTACCATACATTAAGGATGAAAAGGTAAAGATCCAATAGTTTTTAGGATGTATTCCTCCCAACTTTCGGGAAAGGATTGAATTGGACATGCCAAAAAAATTGGATACCACTCTGCAAAACACTAGAATATGCTATGGGCATGGGAAGCTACAGCAAGAAAACATGAAATGAAACAGAGACAAGTTGAAGAACTTTTTTGGTAACTGAAAACCTAGGTTTAACCCACAGCCATACAGAAAGAAGAATAACATCTTTCCAGCAAACAAGAACTTCAATAGATATGGTACGAAGCCTTATGTACCAGCTCCTAATGTTAACAAGATATTAGCAAGTGGAGCCAATGCTACCTTGCTATAGATAAAGTGCTGGAAATGCAACAGGGCTCATTATGCTCGCGATTGTAAGAAAAATACCAATGGGGTATTGCATAACTTACAAGAGGAACCAACCATTAAGGACATAGCAGGAACACCACAAATTTATGCAGCATTGGATGGATGACGAGGTCACTACTGCACCTATTACTTGCATGACACAGACTTGTTGTTTATGAGACACTTAATTATCATGGTGTAAATTCCTACAACTTTGACTATGCCCTATCATAATATTACTGTATGGTTTTATTAGGGTTTTAATGTTGGTAATCTAATTTTCCATAAACCTTGGCTTAAACATTTCCATGGCATATTTCATATGCCATGGACTTAGGGATTAAAGCTTAATTTAATCATTACGTGTATGGGTTTATGTAATTCGCAATGGTTTTAAGCCTTTATGATAATTTGGTGTGGCATGTTGTAATATAGTCCATAGACTATACGATTATGGGTCTCGTGTGCACTAATGGTGGCCAAGGTGGTGGTATCAATGCGCCTTGGGATATGGGGCAGGAAAGCTTATGGCTTGGCCCAAATGTTGGTTTGTCATTTCGCAGCATTGCTACTTGCTCTCTGCTCTTGCTCGGCATGAAGGAAGGCATGTGTGAGGGTTTAGCTGATAGGTATGATGGGTGTTCTGGTTTCGTTAGCATCGTTGTTGATTTGATTATGGATATTATTCATACTTCTAATGTCGTGGCTCTATTCTATTTGCAGGTTTTTAGGGGTGGCGAAGCGAGCTTGGGTCATTGCTTGTGGGAAAGGCCTTGGGCAAAGCCATACCCCTCTAGGTAAGTTTTTTGTGCAAGTGTTGACTTTCCCCCTCTTAGCTTCATGGTTAAACCTGAGTTGTAACTCACTATAGGTTGTATTTGCTTGAGTCTGGTTTTCCAATAGATGCGTTATGAGTTGGGTTTTGAATTTAAATTAACATGCTCTGCATTTTTGTAAAGCGACAGACTTGTGGTTTTACTGTGGGGTTTTGATTTCGTTTGGACCTCAACTTGAAATGTATTGGAAAATTATTCCGTGGGTGCTATGTTCAACATAAAGGCATGTCTATCTCTCTATAGGCTGTGTGTATTTTGTAAAGAGTATTTTGATTAGGTTATATGCAATGGAGAGCACCATTGCTTGCAATGGTGCAATAGCCGAAGGTAACAACTATGTAAACTTGTTAATGGTTTTATAAAGACTCTGATTATATTGTTATGCTACGTCAATTTCAATGGTTGTTATTTGTGGACTGTGTGGATTTTGCATTTGTTGTATGCGTTAGTTGTAAGGATGAATTACGTGATGATTGTTATGGTTTTGGGGCCATGACGTATGGCATTTGTGTTTCCCGCCCTCATAGTTGTGATAGCATAGTTACTGTTTATGATTTTTGTTATTGAATATGAAATGGGGGTTGCCTATGGTGTAACCCTATGACTAGAAATCGTCGCTGTTGGTAACGTTGATAGTGTTAAATATTTGGAAATGTTGAATTAATATAATGGGTATGTTGTGTAAAAGGCTGAGGGCCATAGATTACAAGATATACATTTTTATTTGGGTCTTTCGACAACTGTGTAGAGAGTTTTTTCTTTGTTTACAACCAGCGTGTATTTCATATAGCGTGGATTTGTAAAATATTACTAGACCTTACAGGATTTGATCCTGGTTCATTTACTGTGATGAGGGTTTATATTTAAATGGTATGTGATTTGGGATTAAAATGCCCGCAGGAGTCGATCCTGCAACCTCTTTGTAATTAAGTTTGTTTTAATGAATATTGTACATGATATTTGGTTTTTAATTGATTAATGTAAATGATATTATGTTTGTTTGTGAATTGTTTTGTAAATGATATTATAGTTTTTTTAATTTATGCAAAGACTTTTTTTTATGGCTTGTGATTTATATTATGATGAACATTGTTATTTAAGGGTTTCATTGGTTGTTTATGCGATGGGTTATTTATGTGTATAATTGGTAAAATGTATTATGATGTCGTGGACCATTAGATGGTCTTGATACTTGGAGTGTTGATTTGATTTATGATGATATTTGTTTTAAAGAACAATGATAATGTTTATAGAGACCCTAAGAGGTCTTAGTTGATTTTTATCTTGGCTTATTTACTTTGAACTTATGATTTATTCTTAGATAAAGAATGCTAAGGTTATATTATTAATTAATTTAGATTCTGGTTTTGTTTATACAAGATGTTATATAATGATTTGTTTAATAGGTCATATTTTTAATTAGCTGCGTTTTATGTTTATATTATGTTTGAAGCTTAATTTTCTGATCTAGTCTTTTATTGATAAACATGGCTTTCCTGACAATATGGAATCTGTCAGTAGATTAAATAGGTAAATGAACAACTAGGTACTTATTAGAAATAATTCCTAGGTTGTAGGAAAACATGGTTTAAGCTATAAGAGCAGTACAAAAGTAAAACTATAAGTACAAAACCCTTAATAAATATTTAAAGAGGAATTAAATTATATCTTAGGGTTTGTAATGAAAAATGTAAATCCTAAAAGATTTTTGACAAGAAAATAAAGGTACATAGAGTTATAAATATAATATAAACACTCCCTTAATCTAGACAACACTTAATATAGATAATTAAATAGGTAATCAAGAACCTCATACCTGAAAATTGAAGCTCTTCTAATGGCTGAAACCTGCACACTCAATTACCCAGCATTAAGAATTCATAGGGATATATGACCTTTGTATAGATGACAGAATCACTTGGGAACTACAACGTTCCACCCAACCATGACACGAAACCGTTCCTTGTTTCAATCCAGATCCCCCCAAGCTGGTTCCAACTTGCAAGTAGCTTAGAGCTCATAAGGTAAGGCTACCCTAACCAGTATATCAGGTCTAGATCAGTTCTACTTTTTCCTCTTAGGAAAATGTTCTCCAAGAACTCTCTTGAGAATAATCAGGAAGAATAATGACTCCAAAAAGATGGAAGAGATCCCCAAGCCTCTCCTTGGCTTGGGACTTTATAGACATAATTTTCAATCAAAGGGATAGTTAAATCAAGAATCACTTCATTTCTTCGTTTAACCCTTTTTATTTAATTTAGTACTTTTAATATTTTAATTTAGAAAATTTCAACTAGTTCCTAATTGGACTTTTATAGGTATTATAATATTTAATCTTTATCTTAGTAATAATAGTAATAGATGGAACTTTTCCTTCTTTCTTATACTATTATTATTATTACTATGCGTACTCTTTATACATACTCTGTATAAAATATATAATAATATATTATTTGGTAACATTTGTCTTATGGTATCACATATTGTGATCCCTAGACTTATGACACTTTTTTCATTAAGGTCATCATGTAGATGGTTAGGTATACTAGGCAAGGAAACTCTAAAAATCCTTGCATGTTTGATTCCCTTGTATAACATGGTATTTTTTGGTACTTGATGAGAATACAAAAATTCAAAATTTCATTTAATCACTTATAAATAAGTGAGATGAGATCAATATTTTTCTTGAGTAATTTTCAATCAGGAATCATTAATTCTTTTCAGTAACTCCTAGCACTTACCAAATCCCATACTTAACGCTAAAAATAGGGAGTTACAAACTTAATGCAATGCTAGATCTCTTCACTCAACACCAATTCTAGGATGTACTTCCAGGATACACCTAGGGATACAATAGCCAAGGATCCGATGTTCCAAAGCTTATGCTCAACATCAACATGGAAGGCTCCATGGATTATGCCTAACACTTCCAAATTATCTTTTCATGTGTTCCAGAGCTTCACGCTCAACAAAAATGTCTCAACATTCATGTGCTCCAGAGATTCTCACTCAACACAAATATATGTACTGATGTGTTCCAGAGCTTCACGCTCAACAAAAATGTCTCAACATTCATGTGCTCCAGAGATTCTCACTCAACACAAATATATGTACTGATGTGTTCCAGAGCTTCTTGCTGAACATCAACATGGAAGGCTCCAGGAATTATGCCCAACACTTCCAAATTATCTTTTCATGTGTTCCATAGTTCACACTCAACACAAATGTCTCATCAATCATGTGCTTCAGGTTCCATTCCCAACACAAACACACACACACACACACACACACACACACACACACACACACACACACATATGCAATTGGCTTACTCCTAGTACATTGAACAAATAATCATGTTCATATGCAGTGGGGTCTTTGACCCAGTATATCAAAATAAAAAATCAAGGTAACATAATAATCAATGGGGCTCATGCCCATAAGTGTTTGGTCCAAAATTCAGGATATTACATCGCTCCCCACTTAGAGAAACACCATCCCTGGTGTTCTAGGAACTCAAAATGAAATCATGAAACAAGACGGGGTAAGAATTTCTCATGGTGGCTTCATTCTCCCCAGTAGCCTCGTCGGCTTCGAAGTACTTCCATTTTACTTTCAACTGGACTACGGTACCCTTCCTGAGCTGCACCTCTCTCTTGTCCAATATATGAAGAGGTTTAGGGTCAAACTCCTGTTCAGATTCCACCTGTAATAAGGACCAATCAACCACTTGTTTAATACCATAAACATATTTATTTAATAACGATGCATGGAAAAAATTATGGACACTTATGTGCACAGGAAACACTAGTTAATATGCCACTCGCCCTCTCTTGGCTAGTATTTCATAGTGTCCACAAAACCTAGGTGCTAACTTACTGCACCTTCCCAAGATCAATGGGATTCATTTTGATTTTACTTTTAAGTAGACATGGTCGCCTATTTGATAATATTTATATTTTCTTTTCTTATCCGTGTAGCTTTTCTGGAAGTCTTTTTCTTCTTTAAGGTTCACCTAAACCTTGGTAACCAATTGTTCCAAGTTCTTTAATAAACTAGTCCCTAACATGAGCTGATCCACCAGGCTATCCCAAGTAACCGATGTTCTACATTTCCATCTATAGAGTACCTCAAAGGGACTCATCTTGGCGGAAGTCTGGTAACCGTTGTTATATGCAAACTCTGCAAGATGCAAGTATTTTTCCCAATTGGTGGGGTTTTTCATGACATAGATCCTAAGCATGTCCTCAACAATATGGTTTACCCTTTCGGTCTTCCCGTCTATCTACGGGTGATAAGCAGTACTAAATTTCAACTATGTCTCTAATCCGAAGAATAAATATCTCCAAAATTTTCTGGTAAACTTTGTATCTCGACCTGAGATGATTTCCTTGGGTATCCCATGCAATTTAATTATCTCCTTTAAGAATATAATGGCAATGCGTACTGCCTTGTATGTCGACTTCACTGGAATGATTTGTGATGCTTTTGACAATTTGTCAACTACTACAAAGATAGAATTATTTTGTGTCTTACTTTAGTGTGTCGCGGTGATAAAATCCATACTAATGACCTCACACTTCAATTCTGGAATGGGTAATGGTTGGATCAATATTGAAGGATGTTGATGCTCAGCTTTGACCAGCTGACATTCCTGACATTTCATGATAAACAATGCAATGTCGACCTTTAACTTAGGCCAAAAAAAGTGTCTCTTAATGACGGATATCATCTTTTGATATCCTGGATGCCCCAAGTAGTGTGTCCTATGAAATTTTGTGAGGATGATGGACCGAACATCCCCTCCTTTTGGAACGTACTATCTCTCTTTGGACAATAGCAGTCCTATTTCGTCTACCTTGTATGCTTTTTGTTGTTGAAACAACTTGTCCTCTTAGATTTTCTTGAGGATTTCTACATAGAAAGGGTCAACATTGTTGGCCGTTCTAACACTCTCATGCAAATATGAATCATTTTGACTTAAATTCACCTCATATATCATATGAGTTCGTCGACTCAAAGCATCATCGATATTGTTCTCTTTTCCTTTACTATGATTTAGCTCAAAATGGTTGTCACTAAGGAAAGCTACATGATTGGCTTTCCTAGCATTCATATCGGTTGCTTGAATAAATAATTCAATCTCATATTGTTTGTCTTCAGAAGGAATTTACTTTCCATGAGGTAGTGCCTCTAGATATTTAATGCGTGAATGATGGAAGATAACTCAAGATAATGTGTGGGGTAGTTCTGCTCATGTTCGTTTAAATTTTGTGATTCATAATAGATCGCATAATCATTCTGTAAGAGGACTCCTTCGAGTCCTTCATTGCTTGCATCTGTACAAAAAATGAAATCCCCATCAGGATATCCAATTCATAGTATCAGTGTGGTCGTAAAAAGATGTTTAAGCTTTTGAAAACTTTCCTTGCACTTGGTTGTCCATAAGAACTTATTTTCCTTCTTCTACAAAGTAGTCATGGGACAAGCTATTCTCGAAAAGTTCTCAAACAACTTTGGATAATATCTGGATAATCCCAAAAAGAACCTAATGTCAGTGACATTAGTAGGGGTGGGACAATATTCTATGGATCTAATATTTTTTGGGTCCACACCTACCCCTGTCTCGGAGATAATGTGACCCAAGTACTATATCTGTGGTTTGTAAAAATCACACTTACTAAACTTGGCATAGAGTTGGTGTTCTTGTAACACCCATATCACTATGCGGAGGTGTTCCGCATGTTCCTCTTTACTCTTATAGTAAACTAAGATGTCATCTATAAAGACCAAAACAAATTTATCTAGATATTTACTGAATATACTGTTCATCATACACATAAAGTTCACATGTGCATTGGTCAACTCAAACGACATCACTACAAAATCGTAGTGCATGTACCTTGTACAAAAGGTGATTTTGTGAATATCCTCGTTGTGAATCCGTACCTAATGGTACCCAGATAACAAGCAAATATTTGAAAAGATCTTGGCTCCTCATACTTGATCGAACAAGTCAACGATCCTAGGGAGTGGGTATTGGTTCTTGATAATCATTTTTTCAAGCTGATGGTAATCGATGCACATCTGCATCGTACCATCCTTCTTATTTACGAAAAATATCGGTGCTCCCCAATGGGACACACTTGGTTGGATCTATCCATTTTCTATCAACTCCTGTAACTATAGTTTGAGTTCCACCAAATCTGGTGCACTCATGTGGTAAGGGGATTTTGAAGCTAGAACTGATCCTAGTGTCATTTCTATGGAAAAGTCTAGGTCTCTCTTCAGAGGTAATTCAGGGATTTCCTCAGGGAATATGTCCTTGAATTCTACAAGAATGGTAAAGTCCTCTATGTGTTGTTCTCTTTCAGCCTCTATGTCTTAGATATTTACTCCAAACCACTTGCAACCTTTTCTAATGCTCTTCTTTGCTTGTAAGGAAGATATATTCCTTACCAAAACTTTTTTAGGTATGCCTTGAATCTTCACTTGATTTCATTGGCTATCTGTACACAATATTGAATTGTGTAACCAATCGAGCATGACATGGTGTTGTTCCAACCATTCCGCATCGATAAGTATATCATATGATCCTAAAGGTAGGATGTTCAGGTTTACTTTCATAGGATAACCATTCAAGTTTACCTCATAGTCTTTAACTATTTTGAAACCTTTCATTTCGTACCTTTGGCTAATTGTACCAACCAAGGTTTATCATGTTTTTCTTTTCCTAGTTTACGTACATCAACAATTTTAGGAGATACATAGCTCTGGTAAGCACTGCGGTCAATCAATATTGAAATAGAAGTGTTCAAGATCTTACCTTCTATCTCAACCATGGTAGCCTGATGGTCTGCCTGTCAGCCATCCAAGGATGCATAAATTCATGGTGATCTAGCTATGTCCTCTACTGTTGGTTCTTCTTGCAAGTTGTGCAAGACCCCATTGGTATTGTTCTTGCAATCTCATGAATAATGAGGTTCACTGCATTTTTGATATTTGATCTGTAGCGGGGTAGCATTGTATCCCCCAGCTGCTACTGGCTTGTTAGCATTTGGAGCTAGTAGATATGGTTTTGTACTTGATTTGTTGAAGTTATTGTTCACTGGAAAACTATTGTCCTATTTCCTGTACGAGGTTGGGTTAAAACCTGGTTTGCGGTTGTCATAGAATTTCTTATACTTGTCTTTGTTTTTGTTCATGTTCGCTTTCCTTATATGTCCATGCTCATAGCTAATCCTAGATTTGTCCAATGTGGTGTCCAAGGATTTCAGCATACCAAACTCAATCCTTTCCCAAAAGTTGGGAGGAAGACATACTAAAAATTGCTAGATCTTTACCTTTTGTCCTTGATGTATGGTACATAATATAAGATATCTAGAAATATGTTAATAAAATAATCCATAGTCATGGATCCCATATGCAACTCGTCAAACTCTTTCACCTTTCTGTAGAAGAATCTTTTCGACATATACTTTTTTTGAAATATCTTGCGGAATTTACTCCAGCATATTTCTCTTACCTCATCGTTCTTGGTATGTTTCAAGTCTCTCTATCATCATGCTACTTTTCAATTTAAATTATAGATGGCCAGACAAGCCTTGATTTCGCTAGAGTAGTTATGAACTCAGAAACATTTTCTCTTACCCAACAACCATTCTTCAGCTTTATTCCCCGTGTTCACCTCTCCTTCATAGGTTGGGGCTCTTATGTTTCTGAACTACCCCTGGAGATTGTCATCACTTCTTTGTTTCTTCCTGTATAGAGAAAGAGAGTCCTCGCTAGAAGTACTGTGATATTCTCTTTCTGGAGGTTCAGGGGTATGTTCCTCTTTTCCATCTTCTCTTGGGATGCTGACCCATTTGGGATAAGGTTCCTTCTTGAAAAGGTTTGGGGAATGAGTTGGTTTCCTCTACGGGCTTCCTCCCATCATATTTCGCAACAATGCTTCATTTATGGCTTGTTGTTCCTTTCTTTCATTCATATTGTCATCTCTAAAACTTTGCAAGTTTGCTTCAAGACTTTGTATGGTTTTCATAATATCAAAATTCAGTTCTACCACCATTTTTGCTTCTTGGGTGGGGGTATTCAAGTTCCCTTGCCGGCTATCATCTTCTTCACTATTCATGATTTGAATTGTTCTGTAAAAATTCCATAAATTGCAAATTTTTAATCACAGGAGAAAATTTTGTTAGTTAACAAAATTTTAAAACATTCTTTATTTTGCTTGCAAAGACTTCCTGGTACGCCCATTAGGTTTCTTAGTATTGAAATTGAGCTATGATACGACTTGTAAAGTCCCCAAAAATTGAAAATATTTTTTTTTATTAGGCTAGTCAAAAATACCTATGCTGGACATTAATTGAATTTTGCGAAATGTGTCGTACTTTGATTGTACTGCTTTATTGTCATAAGTTGTTCTTACATCCTGCTTCCATATTTATCGATGCAATTATTAATATGTTACTTACATTGTCTTGATGGTGATTACTATTTGTAATATGGTTAAGAATTGATGTGTAAGTTAGTTATTTGCTTACGTACTTCATTTCTTAACATGTGCTTACTGTTGTATACATGATTCTAACTTGACATTGTTAATGGATCAAGAGGTGGAGTGGAGGGACTATTTTCCCTTGTAACCCTAAGTGGTAACAATTTTTACTTGACACAACAGGCTTGCTTAATTATTTCGAACTAATGCATTCTTGTCCCATTTACGTGCAGGTATACTTGGTGACGAAAACTGGTTTATAAACATTAACGGAAAGTATCAATCATTTGGTTGCTAGTGCTCGTAATTTGCCACTCTATCCCAGTGAAATTATACTGATTGTTATTTTTATCATTACGGTCTTTGTGCTAGTGATGGGGTCACTACCACACCTATTTCTTGTGTGACACAAACTTGTTATTTATGAGACACTTAATTATCTTGGTGTAAATGCTTATGACTTTGACTATGCCCTCTCATAATCTTACTATGTGGTTTTATTAGGGTTTTAATGTTTGTAAGATAATTTTCTATAAACCTTGTCTTAAACATTTCCATGGCATATTTCATATGCCATGGACTTAGGGATTAAAGCCTAAGTTAATCATTGCATGTATGGGTTTATGTAATTCGAATTGGTTTTAAGCCTTTATGATACTTTGGGGTAGCATGCTGTAATATAGTCCATAGACTATACGATTATGGGTCTGGTGTGCATTAATGGTGTCTAAGGTGGTGGTATCAATGCACCTTGGGATATGAGTAAGGTGACGATATCAATGCGCCTTGTAATATGTCAGTAGAGTACATAGGTAAATGAACAACTAGGTACTTATTAGAAATAAATCCTAGGTTGTAGGAAAACATGGTTCAAGCTGTAAGAGTAGTACAGAAGTAAAACTATAAGTACAAAACCCTTGATAAATCTTTAAACAAGAATTAAATTACAGCCTAGGGTTTGGAATGAAAAATGTAAACCGTAAAAGAAATTTGACAAGAAAATAAAGGTACATGGGGTTAGAAATACAATATAAACACTCACTTAATCTAGCCAACACTTAATATAGATAATGAAATAGGAAATCAAGAACCCCTTACATTAAAATTGAATCTTTTCTAATGGCCGATACCTGCACACTCAATTATGCAGCATTAAGAATTAATAGGGAGATCTTACCTCTGTATAGATGACTGAATCACTTGGGAACTACCACTTTCGACCCAACCATGACCCAAAACCATTCTTGTTTTCAATCAGGATCCCCCCAATTTGGTTCCAACATGCAAGTAGCCTATAGCTCCTAAGGTAAGGCTACCGTAACTGGTATATCGGGTGATTCCATGAAGATGGGTAACACTTTTTGGCCAAATTTGGCGATGAAAACCTGATTTTTTACTCATGTACTAGAGAGAAGCCCTGAAAACGCATATATGCCATGTGAATTTTGACTTGCAGTAAAAAAACAAATTGTAGAATATTATGTTGGATTCATAGTGATATTTTTTTAAAAATATTCCGATGTCATTTAATGTGTGAATTTTTTCATTTAATGACTTGTGTGACCTTAAAAATTTGAAGAAGCTAATAAGTGGCTCGTGTCCACGTAGAGTAATTCAATCTTGCATTAATAATTTAAAAAAAATAAATATATGAGCATGATCTACATAAAATGCAGTGTGATGTGCATATTTTTTTGTTAATTTTTTTCGCATTATACAATTATTTATTATTTTTCGAAAGTGACCACATTCGATTTCAGGATCGTTTTAAACACATATTTGTCCACGTAAAGGAATTTTTTCTATTCTTTCAAAAATAGAAAAACCAAAGATACCCTTTTGAAGAGGACACGTCGATATGTGATGTGTGCATTTTTAAGAATTTTTTGGCTGTGTATTTTTAACTCT
>LPNX010226765.1:0-10948 GCA_001517045.1 Pseudotsuga menziesii
CTGCCACTAAAAAGCTGCTTTCCCTGTGAGATTATAAATAGCCATCTTGGATTTTAGTTGATTAGAGTAGTTATAAATTTAAAAGTATTTCTTCATCCCGGACAGCTAGGATTCTGCCTCTTCTCCCTTCTCAATTTCACCATTAAAGGTTTGTGGCTTGATTTTCTTGAATTCTCCAGAGATTTCTTCGTAAGGTTTAAACTTTCTTTTTCTGGTATGATGATTATCTTTGCTACTATCACTAGTATATTGATAATTCTTTTTATGTGAATCGCCATAGACCTCAGAAAATGAGCTACTTTCGATTTTAAACAGTTTAGTCTTTTTATCTTTATGTTGGTAAGGCATATCTTCAGATTCTGTTTGTTTATCTTTTTCCTCATTCTGAAATCTTTCCATCAAAATCTGATTTAGCTCTTCCTGAGCTCTCAGAATCCTCTCATTTTCTTTTTTGACCATTTCCATCTCTGTTCTTAGTTCCTTAACTGTTTGTAGTAGTTCAGAAGAATTATTAGTTATTTCTTCTTGTATAGGTTCTTTTTGAAAATTATTTCGTTCAGTGTAGGGAGACTCCTCATCCGCATATTCCTCCAATCTTTCCATACCTGCAGTTAACTTAGAAAAATTCTCTGGAAGTATCATTCAAAAGAAAAATAGAATCAGTATACTTGTTTAAATTTACTGTTCCATTTATGCAAGTTGAGCCACATTCAGGCCTAGTGTCTGAACCTTAGGCTCTGATACCACATGTAATAACTCAAAAATTCGTAAAAATTTAAAATTTTTCATGTAACATAAAATGGCAAGTGTCATTGTGAAATGAACCATTAACTATTAGCAAATATTTAAACAGTTTTTAAAACAATGACAAGGATCACTTCTTTTATTTGGTTCTGTATAACTTATTGGCTTGTCTTAAAATACTATTTTAGTAGTGTTCAACATAGCAGTTGTATTTTCCAGAAAGTTAGAAAAGAATCTGCATCTTAACTAATGCTAAGTGTGTTATTGTCTTCTTCTATCAAGTAGGGAGAATTCTTAGGTGTGATCGGGGCTTACTTAGCTTACAGCTAACACAGTGGAATTGATAGTTCTTTTACGGGTTCTAATAGGTAAGCGTTTTGTTCCAGTAAAATATCTAGATCAAGAAATATACTTCACTGGCATAAGATAAAATTGCTAGTATTTTAAATGTTTTAATTGCAGCTTGTCCCTGTAAGAGGTAATGTTGACATTGCTAAGTCATTAAACTGTATAACGATGGTAAAACAAAACTGTGGAAGGATGGGTTAGATACATATTCAGTTTACTACCAAAATGGAGCCAAATAAATCATCATGTAGTGTTCAACTAAATGCTTTGATTCTTCAAAATGAGTTGATTAAGAACTCTTCTAAAGAATACTCCTACTTCTACTCATAAGTATTTATGATCTAACGTTTTATAAAAGAAAATATATGTTTTGCATGCATATGCTTATAATTTCATATTTGTTTTAAAACAATTGGAGTTTGGTTATATACGTATTCAATTGAATTCTTTTGTAAACATAAAAGTACTCTATGCTGTTGAACTACTACTTTAGTAATCTTTTACCTGTGTCTTTTTATCTCATTCCCTAGTGTATCCACCTAGCTATAATTTCACTTTCAAATACAATTGTTATATATTGTAAATTCCTTAATGTATTGTTACCATTTTATGTATTATAGAAGATCTTGTAATTGCTTGAGCTATCGTTATACAAATTACTCTTAATCTTCAAGATCTATGTGAATCACTTCCAGGGATGAGTAGGTTACTTCTTCCAATAAAGTTTTACTACTATAAGTATAGTTCTTTTATTTATATCCTACAAACATAGTTATAAAGTGATTATCCTAACTTGTCTAGTAGACAAAAACAAATAAAATGAACAACCATTTTATTTATCCTATGGTTTTTAAACTAGGTAGCGATACAACCAAGTGTAAAAACATTATTAACAATGATAATATATCACTGAATTGTTTATTTGACTTGCTACCCAAATGATTTGCTGCAAATTGAAACTCAACAATGGTTTCAAACCCATGAGTGTGAAATAATTGGGGACACGTGGAGGTGATTTAGCAATTAGGTTTTGTTGAATTTTTGAAGCTGTCCTAACCCTATCTTCGCATTGTAAGGGTTCTTCACTTGTGGAGCGGCTGAGAGGAGAGCTTGCGGCTGCCATGGTTCTGTGTTAACCTTGTAAGCATCATCCTCCATACCTTTGCGAGCTAGTGTAGGGTCAAATTTTACAGTGGTTTAGAGGCTTGTTTACTATTGAGGAGGCACTTGTGCATCGAGACTGGTTTCACCGCCGTCTTGAGTAACTGTGGGTGTTTGTTCATAGAGCACGGTGGATAGAAGTTTTTATTTGATGATTTGCTTCTGCTTCTTGTTGGTTTTCTCCCTTCTCATGGTTTTTATCCTCTTCAAATCGTGGTTTAGGGTTTTCGTTGCACTCTGCGCATACACCATTCCCGGGCTTACTTTCTCCAAGGTGCCATCGAGCTGGTCTCAGGTGGCTTCCACGACTTCACCACTACGAGATTTACCAGGTAAAAATCCTGAGATTGCTTACAGTTTATTTAACTATANATTTCTCCAAGGTGCCATCGAGCTGGTCTCAGGTGGCTTCCACGACTTCACCACTACGAGATTTACCAGGTAAAAATCCTGAGATTGCTTACAGTTTATTTAACTATAGAATTTTCATTACATTTTTAATAAATACTAACAATATTATGTTGTGCAGGTCTCTCCATGCTTGGATTTGAAGTTGGATACTAAACTTTCCTCAATCTTTAGCAACGCATTCACCTTGTAATCCCCGGTGACATCTGAGGGTTTTTCCTACACTTAAAGTTATGGTGGAAGGAATAGGAGCACCACCATGATGGTTGANACTAAACTTCCCTCAATCTTTAGCAACGCATTCACCTTGTAATCCCCGGTGACATCTGAGGGTTTTTCCTACACTTAAAGTTATGGTGGAAGGAATAGGAGCACCACCATGATGGTTGATGGCTCGGCCATAGTTAAAAATTATGTTATTGCTCTTTGTTTTTATAAAATATTAAAGCCCTAGAGGCTGTCGTATGGAAATGTTAAGGCTATTATAGCTTCGACTTTATGGTTTTTATTTGAACCTTCACGGCCTGGAAAGATGTAAATGATATTAGATTTTAATACTCGGCTCTAAGCTGTAACAGTATTGTCCAACCACTCGGTGGTTTCTTGAAGATTCAAGTTGGTTTTTATAGAAATAGAAATGATAGTACTTTCAATATTTCTCTAAACAGATGAAGGGTTTTCACTGCTGTAAATTATAGTTATAATATTTTTGGTTTTTTGACTTCTCTTTAGACTTGAAAAATTCAATTTGGCAGGCTTTAAAGCCTCGATAGTTAATATAAAAGGCCATTGAGGTTGTTGACTAGGAGCTAAAACATCTTAAGAATTATATTATTTATATAGAAATAGAACAATGAATACCGTTGAGGTTGTTGACTAGGAGATAACACATCTTAAAGGTCAAGCCATAAATATGTCCACGCCAAATTTATTACAGAAAACAACGCTTTCATACAAGCATTGCATGAGATAGAACTGAATTTGTTATTTGCATTTCATTTCATTATAGAGACATCCCATGTGTGGTTATCTTGAATATAAACATTGCACAAGATAGAATTGAATTTGTTATTTGCATTTATAGAGACATCTCATGTGTAGATCTACCCATTTTAGTTAGAGACAAGCATTTGATTTAGGAATGTAATTGAAAGGAACTTAAAGAATTAAAGTGCAATCCTTAAAAGAGTGTTTAGAAACCATGGTAAACATTCCTAAGTTGAAGCCGAGGTATATTATTTAATATATAAAAAAATATGATGAACTCAAAATGTTATACATTTCTATATTCCAAGCAATCTTTGGTAATATTTACAGGAAGTTTGGAAACATGATCTACGAAGAAATGCATCTAAGTTTGGAACATTTTTCTAAAACAAGGAGTGCATCTATGTTACAGTAATGTGAACCTCTCGAGAAATATATGAAGAGAAGTGACCCATTATTTCTACATTGGGAACCTAAAGGATGTTAAATATTTTGAGACAAATATTCATTTAAAACGAATCATAAAGAATCCTCCCATTAGTAAAGATCTATCTCTCACTCATCACATCTTACAAAATATATATAAAAAACTTAGTTAAATATTGTTGAGTGTATAGACCTCTTTCATATGTACAAAACATACATCCACTTCACACAAGCTACAATAAAGCATGTCATCCTCACAAGTATTTTGCTATAAAGTTGTCTTTATAATACATAACTTCTTGGATTTGTGAGCCAAAGAAAACCAAGTGCCAAGAATTTAACTAAAAGATAATAAAAATTTTGTACTCTTCCCTTTTCTAGCTTTCATTGATTGATTCATTTATTGGTATCACAGCCATAAAAGATCCATCGGAGTGTGTTTTCTCTCCTGGTGACTCGGTAATTACATCATTAACTGAACTAGGTCCTGGTAAATGGTCCTTGAAGGACAAATCCCTTCCAAAGTACATGATGTTACTCTATATTTATTAGAAGTTAAAACAATAGGATTTACTAGGATACCGATCTCAAAATATGGAGGATGTTCTTCTATACTTCTATGTGGAGTCACCAATTGTTATAAATAGAATCAATGTAAAATTGAGTCACCTTAGTTCTTAAATGGGTCAATAGAAAACTACAAAAGAAGAATCAAAGAATTCCAATGGAAGTATGCTTTGGTAACAAGCTTAACCACCTTGATATCATGCAAGATTTAGTTTGACGGATACACTGTTTGAGTTTGCTACTTAGTAATGACACCAAATGATTTCATAGAAAAATATAAGCCTTGAAAATCATTCAAATAAGTAAAACTTCGCAAGTGTTTAATAACATTAAATAGTTACCTTAAGAAAAAACTTGTTCATGAAATTATTTTTGTATAAGTAGGGCACAAATTGGTGAGCCCTACAATAAACTTGAAGAATATTGTTTAGTGAAGAATACTATAAATTTTTTTATTATATTTATAAAACCCAGAATATGCAGCATATTTTTACATTTTGAGAAGGAAATCCAACTTATATCCAAATCAAATCCCTTTGGGATGAAATTCATCCCATCTTTACGAGATCTCTAAGTTGGAATCACTCCACTCTAATGTTTCTCGGCAATGTTCCATTATCAGGTTCTTTTCAATGCTAAAGCATTAGAGGAGTTTCTATGGGTAGCTTAATTCTTCCTAGGATCTCATAGCTTTCCCCCCTTGGGCCCTCTTTCAATTCTTCATATGACATCTTCAGGATTTTCATTTATTCCTTCATAGTGGTTGATAGTGACAAGGATGCCCCTTCTCCTTCCTCTATATCTACTTGTATTTCCATGACTATGTTATATCTAGCCACACATCGGATGTACAGATTAAAAATAGAGACAACCTGTAAAATATTGTGCAAGCTATCAATCAACTCAGAATAACATAGAAAATAATTACAAGACCAAAAATTAAATGCTATGAGTTGCACCTTCCTACATTATCTTGTGGAGGAAAGTAGTAAGCACTATAGGCCAGGAAAATTAACAACACGTATGATAATTTTGGAATTCCATGAAAATGCCAAATTCTCTATAATGAAGAAAAATACATGAAAATTTGGCTATTCCATATTGACTTTTCAACTAATTGTTTTGGACATTATGCAAAAATCCAAAAATAAATTACACATTATGTATTTCCAAGATCAATCAATTGGGATTGTTAATATAGAATCCTGTAAGGAACAAGCTAGCTGAAACAAAACAATGGCAATAAGACATGCAACAAATTATTATGACTTAGACATTGCTCAAGTTAATACTACAAACACTTTTTTTGAATTGAAAAACCATATAACATAATAAACTACCCATGGTAAGTACATTCCTAGTGTCAGGTAGAAGAAAATTGTGCACAAGAAATCGCATATATGTTCCCTCTTTTTAGACACAAGTATAGATCATGGTCTAGGTTGAGGTTTCCTTGGCCATTATACTATGTGAAGTCATATACAAAAAAACAAATTGCTACAAAATACATACTCAAGGGGATTTATAAACTAACCATATAATAAGAGTGTAAAATGGACTTGAAATTCTTAAACAACATAATTAGCTCCACAAACAAAAATAAAGAAAAACCCTTTATATTTCCATAAGAAATCAAGTGAATAGAAGTAAAAGAAGATAAATATATAATCCATTAAAGGCATTCCATTGAGCTTGATTGAAGCACATATTTGTTATGATGGTAAGTTGATTTTTTCTTGTATTGTTCATTCCAAGGATGTGTATTGTCTATTTAAAGTTGGGTAATCACAATAAAGATGTAGTTAGGGAGGTTTATACTTTGTTATGTAATCCATGTCAATGGCCAAAGCATAGACATTTTCAAGCTAGCCTAGATATATTTACATCAGAGATATGACCGAGATAACAATATCCTCCTTGTGGATTTACTCATAACCTTATAGTATTTAGAGTTTAAACTGGTCTCTTAGAAGGGGAATTCCTACACTAAATGATTATGTTGATTTTCCATTCTAAGTTGTAAATACTTTAGGATCATGTACCCACCTCAAGCTAATTAGATTTCCACATTATAGCATGGATTTGGGGATTAAAAATAACCATTAAGGCCTGAAAATTACCAGTCACAATGAACCAATAGTTCTCCAAATACTTCCAATTTCTAAACACTTTGTAGTGTACGATAGATGTAGATATATCGGGACCCCATAAATGCTAAAATCCATTATTTAAAGTTATGTGTGCCTTGACATAAGGCATGGCCTATCTCTATGGGAATCCTCTCAATTAAATATCGGTATTTTATCCCAATCCCAATTAATTCCTCCCTCCAATACACAAGGAATGGAATTATATCAAAGTATGTTTTCCTTTTTTAGTTGTCCAAGATTAGAGATTATATGTAACTCATAGCTTATTAGATACCCACATTTTCACTGTGCCTTGGGAACATGAAATGTTTGCTCCAATGAATTACAAATTTTTTATCATCACAACCTAGCCACAAACCAATTCTAACAAGGAATGCTGATAATATGCAGGGTGGACACAAGAGACTTCAGGATGAATTGACCAATTTGCGTGCATATTCTCTAGAGTAACACTTTGCTTCAGAAAATAATTTAGATGTGGGAAATTCCAAAGTTGTGAACTAGATCTTATTAGCTTCTACATATATGTGGTATAGGTATTTTATTTATATTCGAGAATGAATGCCTTGCAACACACTGATATGAAGAAAATGGAAACAACATTTCATAACTAGAATAGTTACAAGACATCTATAACCAAATTTTAAACTTGTTATCACACCAGAAAACAGAAGAGACCTATGAGGTTGTACTCAAAATATTTCTTCCCCTCAAAAGAAACAAAAAATACATAGAAAGAAAATGTCAATGCTAGGAACATTATAATTCCCTCAACCTACACATGGATTAGATATAACCAATATGGATTTACAATTTAGGAAATCGCTAAAATTAAATATGATCATTTGGATTTTTTAATAAAAAATGAGTGGAAAAGGGTCTTGCTTGAAGAGGATAGATGGTAAGGAAATTTATATCCATTCCTACTCATTGTGGTGAATTCATTCACTACCTTATGTTATCACCTACTGACAACTTCAATGTGAACTACCTATTTAAACTGACTTGATTTGTTTTCTCAAATAAGATAGAGTTTAGAACCCAACTAGGATATGATCATCTCCTAATGCTAATTGAATAATCCCAACAATGCACCAAATGAGTTGATATAAAGTTAGGCTACCAATGGATTTTCAAACACTTTCACACTACTGCGAAAAAATGGTTTTTTCTTAATTGGTCTTAGGTTGTTAAGATAATGCCAAAAACCTACAAATAGATTCATTAAATGTAAACTATGTAATCAATTTCAATGTAAAATCATCCACCTCATCTAATGACAATACATAGGTGATATAAAACCTCAAGCTTCACCACAATGATCTACTACTTCTTAGAGAAAGTTTTGAAGGGAATGGAATTAATGATCATCACATGATAAATTGAAACCAAGCAAAACCCAATAAATGGACCAACGCAGAAAATCCATAGCTCCAAATAAAACACAAACAAGAATCAGAAACAATGAACACCATAATCTAAGATAACTCAGAATAAAAGTAAATAAATTGGCAACATGTGCTCACATGGGCATCCAAAGCATGATCCTTGTTGTAGATGATGGGATAACCCAAGCTTCATGCTCAGTTGATTCCAATATTGCTGATTGGAATTCTTGCAAGGAGGACCTTTAAAACTATGAACCCTATGTGAAGTAGCACCAAACATCTTTGATTGATTCTACACCACGTAGATTTGACCATATATTTACATCTTTAGAAAACCTTGACATTCTCTTTAGCAACATCCCCTGTAGAAAGATCATTTCTCTTGACATGATCATGTCATAGACAATGGAGTTTCCTTCTCACAAGACTTTGGATGTCCTTTACAATTGTGGTTGTGGTGTTCTAATTTCCACAATTTCTCCAAAAGTTTTTGTTGGAAAGATCTGCATAAACTTAGGCATAGTGGGAACTTGGAAGGTGGCAGGCTTGTCCTTCCTTGATTGCAAGTTGGTCTTTTAAGTTTTGATCTCCATGTCTAGCATTTAGAATTATAAGAATAGTCTAGACCCTACACGCCTCAAATTAAAATTGTAACCTCGAAGTCATTTTCTTGCATGGCATGGTTACCCCACATCACAGGGAAATATCTTCGATTGCCTCTTCAAAACCTATTGAACTAGTTGCTCTTTCTACCTTCCACCTTTAAATTCTCATTTCTTACATCAGACACTCTCCTCCTTCATCTTCACTCTTGTGTGTGGTATACAAGATGAGTTCAATCAAAAGGATCCAACAATTATTGTTGTTACTTGCTCTCTTCTCCTCTTCTAGAGTGGTAGATCCCTACAAGAACCACATTGAACACAAATACCAAACATAAGATGCAAGGGTATAAACCATAATTTGAAGGGGAGGCTACAATCATTAATTTTCACCACTCATGTGAGGTGGTGTTAGCATCTTGAAGCTCAATGTGTAAATATGCAAAGAGACATGGAAATTTCTAATGATTTTAATTTTTTTATTTATGTTTAAAATTATTTTAATGTATGAAAAATGAGGCCAATGGAGTAGGGAATTATGTTCCATTTCTATCATTTTCCACCAATAATATTAAACCTTCAACAAAATTTAAATATTATGAAAATTATTTTTATTTTTATTTTTATAAAACTATATATGACATTTGATAATTTTAAACCAACTAATATATGCCAACAACACTACGACACAATGTCACCCCCTAGTCCCCTCCACCTCGCTACTCTTTGCTAATCTTTGTATATCAAATTACCTAATTCATTTATGACTAGCATAGATCCATTTTAAACCCGGATTTATCAAGCACCGAGACGGATCCAATTTTTTGAGGTGTACATTTTTTTACCATTTGGATTCCTCTCAGTACGTGATATATCTAGGTTTAAAATGGATTTATGCTAGTTTAATTTTTTTTATTTTATTTAAGTCGATATGTAATTTATATTTTCCATTTTTTATTTTTTAGTATTTTTTATTTATGTCAACTAGCATAACGTGACAGGATCTACCCCATAACCATTATAATGAATTAGTTCAATTCCACCATTATGGCTTCATTTATGATATTACAGCCTTGAAACCCAATTAGTATTATTCAATTATTAACTTAGTTACGCCATTTGGAATGGAATCTTGAATTTGAAGTGGAATTTTGGAATATGAGTAAATCCTACAGTTTTGTTAGTATGACTAGAATGCATCAATCCATTTGGAATCTTGAATGGGATGCATTCACCTTAATGCAATATTCAGTTATGGCCAAATACTCATTCAAAAATATATCCCAGGGCCATCCTGTTTTATGCAAAACACAATATCCATGAAATATTGTCCCATGTGTACATCAGCACAAGCGTATATATATAATTCCTAAAACCCAAATTGAAGGACTGTTTATCAATCAGATTATGCATTCTTTTCAACCGATACACGATGATAAGATCGTGCCTAAAGGTACTGAGATGGATTGGTTTGATCCTTCTGGCCTTGAACTTAACAATGGAAGTAGTGAGGTTTTTTCACACAATTCTCATGGATCCTTTGAGCATGATGTCCACATCCTTGAAAGTCCTCATTTTGTTTAAGTACCATAGAGAAAATGTGGATTCAGCTTGAGGCAATGTTAGGTGGGGGTATTTTGGGAACTTCTTGCAAGAAGTTGACAATATTAGGCAACCATGGGTTCCTCTTGTTGGCTAGGTAGGGTCCTTGAAGGGCGTGTTGAGCCCGACATCGATTATTTTCTAAGTTATCCACTAGAAAACCCACAAAGGAGCAAGACGAAACAAAAGGGAATTGAGAATTTGGAGAGTTAAAGGATGGAAAGGATGGTTCTGCTTAAGAGGGATGGTCACAACCTCAGGGAAGAAACAAGGAATTTGTAGTGAGGGAAAGTTTCCAAGTCCCCAATGATATAATATATTATTAGGGGTTACAGAATTAATACTCCCCCAAAAGGAAAAAGTGTGAACTAGAAGGTTAATGAAGTCGAGGAGAGTTTTATGAGAGAAGGAGACAAGGGAAATATTAAACAAGTCCTCAATAACATTTTTCTAAACCAAGGAGTGTGTCTATGTTACAGTAATGTGAACTTGTCGTGAAATATATGAAGAGAAGTGACTGGTTATTTTTACATTGGGCACCTAAAGGATGTTAAACATTTTGAGA
>LPNX010226769.1:0-13664 GCA_001517045.1 Pseudotsuga menziesii
ATACATGATAAGGAGCTCACCTTAGCAGGCACGATGAGGAAAAGTAATTTGATCATAGTCTATTTTAAATAAAACCCTTATTTGATTAAAAAAATAAAAGACGCATGCCTCCAGGTTAAAATGGACAGCGAATTTAAGTGGGAAATCTGCCTCAAAAAACTAAAGGCATAGTTTCAAGCCTTAATTTGTGGAAACGTTGCAGGCAGAAAAATGAATGGCATTTCAGGCCTTAATATGCAGCAACATGCAAACAGTAAATGAGTTGCATAATTTTTGCCTGAGATTGAGAATCATGGCGCAAGTTAAGGAAAGGGCCGTTTTCCTTTTCGGGTTTTAAATAGGTCGTGATGGGACTTGAGGGGGCGCACTCCGAGGGTAGAGATGAGGGTTTGCTGGTAATCCTCTTAGAGCCAGTGTGAGCAGTAATCCCTATAGTAGTATTGTTTTCTTTTGACTCGGAAAATATATCTCTAAGATATGAGTTTTGTTGCCTTTGAAGCCACGGCGACGTCTGGACCGTTCCAGAGTGGTTTGGCGTCCACGCAGCGAATGAAGGACCGGGTAAAGTTTGTTATCCTCTGCAAACGTATATGTGATGCCTTCATAATCGTTCAGTGCTTGTTTTTCTGGCATGTTCATAGATTTATTTGTGTGGATAAAGTTATATCGGATTCTGGGTATGGGACTAGTTTTTCCCTTAATTTAAATCAAAATGCTGCACTATAGGTTTCTTTCCTGCTAGAAGCCCCGATCCAGCTGATCGTTCTGTAGATCGCCTTGGATTGTTTAAATGTTTTTTTTCTTTGTAGTCTGTAATTGCTGGTGAAGACCCGATTGATAACGTTGGCTGAGAAACTGCTAGTGGATAAATTGTTGACTTTCAGTTTCTAACTCCCCAATTTGTTTTCTGAGGGGTTACTTTCTTCTGACTCTCTGCGTATTTTAGTTTCTATGCTTCATCCAGGCTAGATATTCTAGTGTTCAAATTGGATATGGATACCTGCTTATCTTCCTGAAAATGCACATGCTGATAAAATGGATGCCTCCAATTGGATGACTTGCCAGAAAAACACCTGCCGTAATGCCCATCCATATTTTTTCCCAAGTTATAACATAAAATTTTATATTATAAAATTTAAAGTCATGTGCATGGTTGGTGCACTTTATATGAGGATCTCATAAGGGCTTAGGTTTTACACTATACCGCACCACAATGCATCTTATGTGATGGTGCGGTTGGCATCAAAAGTTATGTGAATGCAACGTTAATATTGAATTATTTAACATAAAATATATATTTTTATAATGGAAATTAAAGTTTACAAGTGATGCGTTTTATATCTCAAGTACACCAATGCATATTTATTTAGCATACCATAAGATGGTGCCATTTTTTGTATATGCATGTTAGGGTGTCAACATTTAGTTAAACATATTTTGCTTTACAAAGAAAGCTGGGAGACCCACTTCGAAACCTGAACCAAACACCATGCACAACACTCTAGAAGTCGCAGTGGGTGTGTCTAGATTGCAGGCTCATTTTATGTGGGTTATCTAAACACCCTTTTATTGGGCCTGAGCTTAGATACTTTTTTAGTTTCAACGTCTGACAGTTGGTAGAGCGCAAGGCTCGTAACCCTGTGGTCGTGGGTTCCACGGTGGGCGTGTTTAGGTTTCTGTTCACATCTTGGTGTAATAAAATATAGAGCGACCCAGGAAGTCAGCGTTTGTAATAAACTAATGTGCTGAATGTCATCACAGGTTTAATAAAAATATAGAACGACCAATGATGACAGCGTTGTAATAAACTAATGTGCTGAATGTCATCCTAGATATTAACGTAATGATATCTAAAAATGTTAATGTAATGATATCATATTCACACTGTGCTGAATGTCATCACAAGTATAATAAAAATATAGAATGGATGATGATGACAGCGGCTGTAATAAACTGCATGTTCTTAATGTCATCACAGATATTAATGTAATGATAGATAAAATGTTAATGTAATGATATCATACTCATGCTGTGGATTAACTGCGCCTTCTAGGGAAGGTGATTTCTCAGTGTAGAGTTTAAATGAGATCACAAATCACAGGCTTTGTCTCATTAAAAGAAAAAGGGTGCAAATCTAAATTGACATGGCCAAGATTTTTACATACACCAGGTAGAAAAAGGATTGATAAGACCGGCAAGCAAACTATGACATATTTTTAAGTGTCTACGACAGTGTCACTTCCCTTTTGTGTTTTACCCTTTTGGGAAAGACCTTAACTTTCAGATCTCCCCAACAGTCATGGATGTTTTCAGGCTGGCCTTGAGATAAGGATCTAAGTGACGGCGATGAGAGCAAAGACCCTGTAGCTGCTGAGCGATGAGTAGGGATTCTTGACAGTAAATTGCTTTGTTATGGTTGAGTAAGGATGGGTAAGAACCCATTAACCAACCAAAGTTATCATAAACCTGAAGGATGTCTTAGTACTCGGTTTAGGTTTTGGAGAGAACCTGTTAAGACTTATACTGCATTCTAGCATGTGAGTAGCTTAGAGGCACTCCTTGAGGACTCCTAAAGTAAAATTGTGGCGACAGGATGTCGCAGATTGTAACCTTTTATGAACAATAAACGTCACACGATGTGACCCCCTTTTGTGGACGTAGCCCAAGGATTGGGTGAACCACGTACATGGTTGTCTTTCTGGTTTTGTGTTTCATTGTTTTCTTTTCACTGTATCGCACTCTCTTTTATATGCCATGCTATTATTAATTGAAGTTATTACTGCATGAAAGATAACATAACGTTTATGCATGCTGTCATCAATTGAGTATTACTGCATGATCAATGAAAGAAACATAATGCCGCACGCTAAGTTCTTAAAGCACTATATAAAAAAATGTTTAACGGTATTTATATTTTGTATCAACATGATTGGAATGCTATTAGATTGAAAGGGTGAATGGATGATGCTAAGACAAATGGACATGCACCTTCATGCTCCTTCCATCTAAGAAATAAAAAAAATTGGTTAGTCCCTTAAGTTGGTGGGATTGCAGTAAAGGACTATGTCATGTACACTTGGAATTTATGGAAAATCTCATTGCTAAGGGTAACTCCTTTTGCTTCTAGTAGAGAGGTGAGTAACCTGTACTACCAGATGAAAATACATAAACGATTTTTCTATAAGTTATGGAAGTATCTATTTCCATAAGTAATCAATAATGCGGCAAATGTATATCAAAACTGAATATTGTAGCTGAACTTTTAAAATAGTTTGAATGCTGATAAAGAAGGTTTGAATTGTTTAAAGCATGCAGAAAACCTAACAATATGAAGATTGATTTCTGATGAATAAAAGCAACTTATTTATAAGTGGAACAAAGGTCGTGAATATCCCTAAGATTTGGTCCTAACTTGTTAAGTATTTTAATTATTAGTTTTGAGGAAGGGGTTGCTAGGAACAAGTTTCACCTTATTGACTCATTAAGTCGGATGAATAACTTACCTCTGTTTTAGTGGGTACATGCCGCAATCCTCGAAGATGATAGTTTTGCAATGAAACGAATAAATAAGTGTGAATCTTTGTCATGTTTATGTTTTTATCCATGTTGAGACAAAGCAAGTGGAGAGGGGCATATGTAAGTACATAAAGCACAGGGTGGTGGATGAACTTACAACCATCTATGCAAGATAAAATGTATATATGTAGATTCTATTAAGGACAAATATGTATTAGCATGTTTTGCAATCAAAGGTATTAATAAAAGAAAAAAGAAAAAAAAACTCTTTCTTTTCACAACCTTGATCACAGAGTAATGTGGGGACGTCACAACCATTCTGTCCTTTAAACGCACAGGATTGTAATAGTTCGATATTAAAACAAAGGAGGTCATGAGTAAACAACAAATTTCCATCCCTTTGAACATGTGGATAGTGAGCAGCTAGGTGGAAATCCTTTCAGAGCACAAGTTAAATGCGTTGGTCCAGCACAGAGATTACCTAGACATGTGGATAATCAGTTCAGGTGCGGGATGTTTCATGTTTAAATGCTCAAAACCGATTATGGACAGCGCACAGGATGATGGGCGAACTGAACGGCTAGCTAATTGGAACACTGAGTCATGAGCTGGATGTGCGTCGATCTAGGGAAAACATGGCAATGATAAGCAAATTTCGTGTGACAGCTAGATGACAAGATGAATGCCAAGCTGGATCGTGAGTTGGACATATGGTGCGAAAGGAAGGCTGAATGCATTTTGGTGTTGATTTTCCCAAATGAACTGTAAAATCTGCAAACAAATATACATATCAAATAATACATTAAATATTCTTTAAATAATATACTTTTGAGTTAATAAAATCATAAAAATGATATTAATAACCAAAGTTAAAATAACCATTAGAGTAAATTTCAACTCAAAATGGGCCTTTTAACTCTAATTCAAATTCCATGTCATCATGTGTTAGCTAATGAAATTGCTTTAAATTTGAAATAGGTCTTAAACACTTTTTAATATAAATTTGGGGATAGGTATCATAAACAAAATTACTTTATTTGTTTGTATTTTCGACATATCTCCCCGTGTTTTTACTGAAATTTCGATCACGAGAGATCGTTAGATGTGGAATTAAATTCTACATCCAACAAGTACCCACTCGGCATAATTTTGATGGACCCGCTACCCCAAAAGAAAGAAATACCTAAAAAAACATGATGATGATGTATAGGTCTTAAACCGTTTTTAATATAAATTTGGTGATAGGTATCATAAACAAAACTACTTTATTTGTTTGTATTTTCGACATATCTCCCCGTGTTTTTACTGAAATTTCGATCAGGAGAGATTGTTGGATGCGGAATTAAATTCTGCATCCAACAAGTATCCACTTGGCATAATTTTGATGGACTCGGTACTCCAAAAGAAAGAAATACCTGAAAAAACATGATGATGATGCCATCGTCACGTTTTTTAGGGTATTTCTTTTTTGTGGGGTAGCGGGGTCCATCAAAAGTATGCCGAGTGGGTACTCATTGGATGTGAAATTTCATTCTGCATCCAACGAGCTCTCCCGATGGAAATTTGAGTAAAAACGCAGGGAGATATGTCGAAAATACAAACAAAAGAATAGTTTTTTTCTTTTCTTCCTCCAAAATTAATAAATATTATTTTATTATTTTAACTATTATTTTATTAATATTTTTTAGGAGGCTCATTTTGTGTTGACATTTCCTCTAATGATCAAGTTTGTTCTTACCTTGTGCTGAAATAATGATCTGCATGACATAAAATATACTAAAGGTAATAAAATATGCGTTTAAATGTGTTATTGGATCACCAAAAATGATAACAAAATGAGGCTCAACATCGATGTTATTGTAAGGTGAATGTTATTTTTTGCATCTCAATTGAAATGGTTGATTGTTTATTTCCCATTTTCTTGGAATAGCTTGCAAGCTTGGCTATCACAAAAACACAATTCATTGAAGCGCTTGGAACTTAGACTAGATAATGTTACTGTGAAAATACCTACACCTAATTTTCCCATGAAGCTTGAATATATTTTTTCTTTGCCTTATCTTGAAAGCCTCAAGTTATGTGGTGTTGATCTAATACAAGCACCAAACCAGATTCCTTTCATAAGAATTCATACACTGGAAGTTGTTGGTGTTCTTGCACACCATTTTTCTTTATCCAACATGGTCATGCATGTCCAATGCTGAAGTTCATGGATTTACTAGGTTGTGATGGTGTCAAAGTTGTTAACGTTGACTTGAAGCTTCTAAAGAAATGCATATTGAATTTTTAAAGTATAGGTGATTTCTCTGTCAACATAATTTCCCCCAAACTTCAATCCTTTGAACTACAACAAGCTTCCTAGATTCATATAAAGGAAATCCACTCCCTACGACAGCTTTTAATGGAAAACAATCGCCAAAGTCCAATCCTTTGAAGTATAAGGAGTGGCTTAGATTCATATAAAGGGAGTTCACTCCCTACGACAGCTTTCAATAAGAAACAATGCAAGATCAAAAATAATTTTTTAAGATGCTTTTAGACATTTTACTTTAGTTCTTTTGTTTCATTTCATTTTCTTTAAAAATCCATTTTTAATTCAAACTCTCTCATCTATTGGGTTTCAATATTTCAAATTATTATATTTCTCTCTTTTTGGGGACAAGCAAAGTAGATAATGTTGAATGTGGGAAACTTTTGGATTTAGAGTCACTATCCATTCAGTTGGATATTTTTTGAACCATAATAGATATAATGTATTTTCATTAAGTTTTAGCGAAAAATTTATTAGCTTTTCATGTATCTATTGTTTAAAGTTGTTTAAAATTGATATTTTTTGAACAATGGATACATGTCGTTAGATACAATAGCTTTTTTTGAACAATAGATACAATAGATTTTCAACTTTGGGCGAACAAAAGTGATATTTTTGTTTAAAATTTCACTTTTAAGTAAAAACAAAATTTTTAGAGAATTATGTTAGCTTTCTATTCATAATTTTTTCAATTTGTTTTATTGAGATTTGATATATCGTTTTGGCAAATTTTTTACAGTGTGTCCTTATAAAATGAAAGGACTAAAAAATAGTCATGTTTGCTGCGCCCTAAAAAATCATTGTTAAACTCGTGTTTTGGAAAAAACAAATATGCTATGACAATGTACACATAATATACCATTGTGATGACTATAAGTTTGTAACCAAGGGATCTATATACTAATTATAATAATTTTTTGAATTCGATCAATGGGGAAACCTTGTTGGTTTTCAACACATTTTGGGTTGCGACACTTTTCTCTCAATTGACTATAAAACTAAAAAATATACGAATACCATTTTGAAGTAGACACTCCAATTAACTGCACCATATTTGTTTCAATTTTTTAGGTGGTGTATTTTTAAAGCTATATATTTTTCATTTCACCGCATTTTGAAAGAGATGAAATGAAACTCAACACATAGTAAGAAACAAAAAAATAAACAATGTCGGATCTCACCTATACACAACAAAATATATACCTACTAAAAGTATATTTAATGGCAAAACTAATGGTATCAAGTACGACAGTCGATTTGTAGTGTAAGGCATCCATTTTACGTTCCGAAAATGGAGAAACCTGAAAACTGTGTAGGTTTCAAGCCTCAGAGGTTATTCGATCGAATAATTATTCAGCTGAAAAATTGTTCGGCGAAATAATTATTCGGTTGAATAATCTTTTTCCGTCACGGAACCGTTACAAGAAAGGTTGTTCAGCCGAATAACTAAACGCAAAAAAAAATTCGTCGAATGGAAAAAAGATTACGTTATCTATATCCATATAAGTAAAACGAAAGAGACGCATTATTTTCGCACCTTTTCATTTCGTATAAGTAAAAAAAAATTGAAAGGGTTTTTCAAAGGAGATTTCTTTTTCCAAAGGAGTTTTCTTACAAGGTATTTTTCTTCTTATTTATTTCCAAGGGGTACTTTCAAAGAGTTTTTTCCCAAGGCACTTTTGCCAAAGATTTTGTGTTCTAAAGTATTTTTGTAAATGAGTTATTTCTTTGCAAGAGGTTTTTCATAGAGTTATTTTTCCAAGGTATTTTTGCAAAGTAGGTTATTTCTTTCCAATGGGATTTTCCAAAGAGTTTTTTTTTTCAAGGTATTTTTGCAAAGGAGTTATTTCTTTGCAAGGGGTTTTTTAAAAGAGTTTTTTTTCCAATGTATTTTTGCAAAGTATGTTATTTCTTTGCAATGGGTTTTTCTAAAGAGTTTTTTTGCAAGGTATTTTTGCAAAGGAGTTTTTTTTTCCCAAAATATTTATATAAGTTGTTTTTTCAAAGAAGGTTTTTTTTCAACGAGATTTTTTTTTCCAATTGTTTTACAAAGAAGATTTATTTACAAGGTGTTTTTATTTTTTTCTAAGGGTTTTTTCAAAGGAGATTAAACAATCATGGGCAATAAGAGAAACCGTAAAAAAAAAAAGTGATCATAAATGTGATGACAATGCTAATAGGGAAAAACAAAAACTCAGAAATAGAGCCAAAAGAGAAAGGGTTGCAGAAACAGAAGAGAGAATTGAAGATATAAGAACAGATTTACATGACACTGTTGATGAAATGGAAATTGAAAATAGGGTACAAGAAGAACAAATGGAATTTGAAGAGACCATTGTTGAAGATGTAAATAGTGATTTACATGTTAATGTTGATGAATTCAATATTGAAGATCAAAATCAAGATCCATAAATTGGAGCTGGTATGTATATATTATGTATTTTCCAAATTCATGTTTGATAATGAATTGTATTTTTGGACATATGTTAAATTAAATTTAATTTGATGTATAGTTACTTTCACCATTGATGATGAAATGTTAGAAGACATTGATTGCAACAAATGTGGAGAAAAATTGCCCACACATGTTGCACGATATCGTGCTACAATAATTTATGATGATATTCTTAAGGATTGTTCAATAGCAGGACAAGCACAAATTTTGAGATGTTTATTGGTGTCCAAGAAGTTAGAAGGTGCTACATCATTATTGGGTATTCACAAGGCAACAAAAGAGTAAAAAATGAAACATATTGTGATAGAAAATATAGGTGATGCAATAAAAAAAATTGGAAAATCCAGAAAGAAAGATACCAGTGCTGCACGTAGAGCAATTTAGACAACAATTGTTTTATCTAGTACTAGACAAAAACGTTTGAAAAAACAACTAGCACAAGTAATTGGAACCTTAAGAAAGAAATTATACAAAAATAGATAATTCAGAATGCAAATAGATGAAAATGATGAACTTGCTTGCTAGGCAATTATTTGTAGACAAACTTACAAAGATAGAATGGGAGAAGGTGTTAAAGATATTGTATAGAAATATTGGTTGGAACATGCTCGAGTTTCACCAAATTCAAGGGATATGATATGACAAAGAGTATCACGAAATGTATATGAAATCCATCCAAAACATATAATGGAAATGACAGAAGTACAATTGTTCAATAAATTCAAGGAGGATCATCATGGAATTAATATGTCAATCACTACATTTGTGCAACAAAAACCATGGTATGTTAGACCTATTACTATACGTGACACATGTTGTTGTCATTATCATGTGCAATTTCAATTATATTATGACACATTTCTTGAATTTGGTAAAAACATTTGGACAAATTCACCACCTCCACCCACACTACATGAATTCATATCTCAAACTGTATGTGAGAGAAATCACGATGAAGCATTTTATAATAAGAAATGTGTCAATGGAAAATATTGTCAAGTTTTGGGAAATATTGTTTTATTCCACAATAAATACCCTATCGATAATTATCAGTCGCTTTCAAATGTAACCATTGATTGGAGAAGATATGAATACATCAATTATTCTACAAGTTCTAGTGATGCACATTCCAAAAGAATTTGATTTGCGAGAAGATAAAATATGTGTGACAAATTTTCTCAAGAAATTTGAAAGTGAAATTTATAAATACACCAAGCATTCAAATAGAGCACAATGGAAATACCTTCCATTCAAACATTCCTGTGAAATTTTTCCAGCTGGAACAATTTTGTCTCTGGTTGATTTTGTAGAAAACTACACATTTGCTGCACAAAAAGAGATTCAAAGTGAATACATACATTCTGACCAAGTTTCGATATTTGTCCATGTTCTATATAGACATTCTCAACAATATTTTGATGGCATTGAAAGCACCTGTGAATATTGATATGTGATTAAATAATATCACTTTTATATCAACGATGATCGTACACACGATACACATTTTGTTCAACATTGTATTGAAAACATTTTCTATGATTCACTAAAAAGTTGTAAAGTTAAATTCAATGAACATTGGATATGGTCGGATGGATGTGCGAGACAATTTAAATCTTCACAATCATTTTTTTTGTTATGTTGAGTTCATAAATCACCAAACATAAAAAATTGCTGGAATTTATTTGAACCTGGACATGGAAAAGGTGAACATTATGGTGCAGGAGCATGCATAAAAAGAGCACTTCGAAGATGGAAAATGAACCATTCTTCTAGACGATTCCATTTAGCTGCAGAGGTTATCCAATGGTGTAAATAACATCTAAGCCATGATTGTAGTAAAAAATCAAAAGATGTGTGCAGGTATGTACACGATTTGTTTAATCTATATTAATTGTCAATTTTAAAAAATGTATGTACTAACATTGAAGTATTTGTACACTAACATTAAAAGTTGTCATTTGTGATTTATCATTTATTATGTAGGTGTCTTTTGGCTTGTTGGGGTCCAACATATAGATAGATCAATACCATATGAGGATAGCACCATACATGGGACTAAAGAACTTCACTCTATTAAAAAATAAGCCTTCGAAAACGTGTTTGCATTTGACAGTAGAAAGCAATCATGTTTTTGTCATATTTGCACTGAAAATGTTGAATCTACATAATTTTGTGAAAACATAACGACCAACTATGTAAAACATTGGAAACACACAGAGATTAATCTAAAAGGAAAAATGCCACTAGCAAGCATAGAAGAATTAGAATCGGAAGAAATAAAAATATCATCTGATGGTGATAGAATTTCAGATCTTGTTAGAGAAGGAATGATCTTGTTGACTGTTCATTGTTGTTCATCACCTTATGTGTATATAGTCAATTTAAATCACTTAAAAACTCTAACTCCAATTGTAATTTTCACAGGAGATGTTTTCGCTGTGATTGCACCTTTAAACAATGATGAAAATGTAAAATATAGGGGTGGCAGGTGTATGGGGGATCCTCCTGGATCCCAGAGGACATGTTGAACAAACCTTCGCTTGGGGTCTAGGAACTAGAACCAATAATAAGGCTGAGTGGATGGCACTTCTATAGGGCCTACACTTCTTAAACACTAAAAATATTCATAAGGTAATGATATTCGGAGACTATCGACATGTCATCTTCAAACTGATCAACGGATACCCCTCTGGATCAGTCAATTGTCGCCACCTGTTTGACAAAGCCAAGCCTCTCATGTCTAAATCCTATGAGACATTCCACATCCTTCACCACAGTAATTTTGCAGAAGACACTTTGGCTAATGTAGGGGCCTCCTTTCCACAAGGCCATTACAGCCAGAACGAAAACACTCCTATCATCAAATCCATTCCTTAATGATACGCCAAAATATTTTCTTGCATTTACAAGTTATGAGGCTCATCTCATTTTTAATTCTGACTTTCCCTATCTCTAAAAGAAGTTCTAAGGACCCCACTCTTCTTCCACCTTATCCCTCCACCCCTCCTCCTTTCATTTCCCCTTCCCCTTATCCCTCCTTTCCCCTCACTCTTCAACCCCTCTTCCTTCTACCCCCTACACTTATCCCTCCACACTTCCCTTCTCCCACCACCTTCTGTCACCTCCCAACAGCTGGCCTCCACTCCTCGCTCCTTCTTGAAGGCTCCTCCCATTTATTTCACTGTCCTGCCTTCTCTCTTTCCTCCGCCGCGTGGTTCAACCTCTGCCCACTTCTTCTCTTGGGTTTTGTAGGATTAATGGCTTATCGGTCTTGGGTTAAATGCACCTCCTCCTTGCACGCTCCAAGTATTTTCAACCATCTTAGTTTGTCTTCTCCCTGCAGCAGCATGCAAACTCATTTTACTCCTTCTCTTGGCTCTGTTTATCATGAGGTCCCTCCAGAGCGAGTTCTTCTTAATGTAATTGTAGGTGTTGGAGAAGGGTGGCTATAGGAGATCCCATGGGAATCTCTCCCTCTCACCCAAACCTTTGTGAAGGAAAGGCTCACCCTTATAGCCTTCTCATCTTGCCCCTGTAGCACCCTCTCAGGTTCCTCGTTGTGGTATTCAAACACTGGTTCTGGTTCAATTCTTATGTCTGAAGCAAATTCTGTCAATTTGGAGAGAAGCACGGTCTTGGGTTGCCACTGCACAGGGTGGAAGGAAGGTGCTTTGGGCACCTTATTTTGCAAAGAGAGGCAAAGTAAAGAAGGTTCCTCCCTGCAACAGGAGCTCAAAGTGCTCAGTTATATTCTAAGTGGCCTCTCAGCCGAGAGTCAGGCCTTGCACTGTAATTTTGCTCATATTGATATCACCTCAGGAATATGCAGAATGTCTTAGGCAAGTGAAAATGTAGGTATAATAGATGTAAAAAATAACCTTAAGCGTCTTTATGAGATGATAACGATTAGCATAATGGACAACAACGAAATTGCGCAGGAGGTTAAGAGCATGGGGGAAACTGTGAGTTACACCTCTCTGCAAATCAACAATCACGATGCCAGGATCGATGACAATGAGAGAAATCTCAGGGAGATAATGGGAAAATTTGATATGATCCAGGAAGATCTCCAGCATCTAATCAACATGAACCAGGGAAGCAAGATGAACGAAACCACTGCAGCAGCAGAGCACCCAAGGGAGGAAGAGTCTGTGGTTCAGCCCAAGAAATTCAGAGGCAATCCATAACCATTTTTCTTTTAATTATGGTTAAATTTTTTACTGTCTTTTGCTTTGTAATCAGTTTATAAGGGTATACACTACCCCAAGAACTAGTTGTTTTGAAAATACTCTTTGTATAGTTTCTTGGAAAACTCCTTGGATAAGCTTATTGTGCAGCAATTTTGAACTGCATGAACACTCTGTTATGCTATCTTACCTGTACTGAATGGTTGTACATAGCTTTTTTTATAAAAACCTTTTATAGTTTCTGTTAAAAAAAAAATGTAAAATATTATTTGATGCAATGAACTGAAGGAAAAATGAAGTTATTGGAGGACTACAATGACAACAGATTTACATACAAGAAAGGATCCATCATTTTAAAAGGCTATTTTTTGCAGTAGACCCATATGACTGAAAATTATGTCTACTTCAGGATTATGAACTTGAAATTATATGTTGTCAGTTTAGTCAGTTAGTATGTGCATCTCGAATAAAATTGGTACAAGTTCCATCGAAAAAAAACTTAAAAAATAGAAAATGGAAACTGTCCAAATATGACCATGAATGGATAATTGAGGATGACATTCCATTGCGATGTTTTTAACTATATCATTTAGTGGCTTACGTTAAGATTGTCTATTATGCTCAAAGATGGATTGATTTTTTAGAATTTAGAATAATTATGTACTTAGTCATTTAGTATGTTACCTTATTAGAATTCAGAATCAAGTTGCTAATGTTACCTTTATAATAAAAAAATTTAAAATTCAGAATCAAGTTGCTAATTTTACCTTAGTATTAAAAAATATTCCATATGAGACAAAGGCATATTGCCAATGGCAAGTAATAAATTAAAGTTCTATGACGAGAGATAATATTCTAGTTATGTATATGACCATTACCTAAACTTTGATTATGAATACAAGATGTGAGTTAGTAATATTGCACCTATCAAAACTAGATTGATTCCTAAAAAATATTTTACATCTACAAACATACATAAATTTAATAATACTTACATTCATATATTTGCACATATCAAAACTTCCTAACATTCCTAACATTTACATATGCATGTATATAATCCAAAACACAATATCTAGGGTCAATGCACATTTATATAATCCAAAAAAAATCATGAACATGTGAGTTCAATGTATATGTATATAATCCCAAAATTAAGCTCCTCGATGTCCAAATCAACTATAATATATATATA
>LPNX010226777.1:12946-51807 GCA_001517045.1 Pseudotsuga menziesii
TATAAAGCTTTCCTATAAGATTTTCCTTACGCTCTTACTGGAAGAGATATGGTATTTTATTTAAAGAATGATAGTTGTTTTTCTTTTTATAAAGAAATAGCATTAACGCATAGTAATTAAAGTCAGATTATTAATAAAGAATATACAAAGCATTTTCCAGATCTACTCTATCTTGCTTATGAAGTTCTCATACAGATCTGAGTTTGGATGTGACATAGTCTAGTTGTCGCTAAAGAATGCTAGGAATATAGCAAGGATGAGTTATCTTTACCTATCAAAAGTATCTAAATCTTTTAATTAAAACAACCATAATCCGAAGGAATAATAACCTAATGGAATACCATTTATTTGTATATATCTATATACCTTAAGGAATATATAGGTTTATTATCTTCCTTTGAGAACCATTTTAGCTGGCATTAAGGTTGTAAGCTATGACAATTACACCTCTATCATAAACTATTCCTTATTGACTCTTTTCAATACATCTCAACCTTAAGCTTGAATGCACTTAGGTTATGATATAATCCACATAATCATAGCGATGATTTAACTACAACAATACATAGTTGAATCAAGATATATAACACTATGTTCATTATAATGGACTAAATTATAAACAAAACATAGCAAAAATATAGTAAACAATACATATTAAACAATATGTATAAACATAATATAAATTAAACAATTCATAATATACAATATGGATATTCCAAACATTAACGAATAACCCATATGTAACATGAATTCTATACGATATTATACTAATCAATTGCTATGGCGATTTGGTGTAGGTATATACCAAGGTTATGATTTAATACAAATCCTTCCAGCGATGATTTAAATGATTTCCAATCAACAACGGTGGACTTTGGATTGAATCCATTATATGGTAATTATTAAAAGCGTTACGTGGAAGCTTAATAGCCACTCCTTGGCGTTATAAACGGCTGTCCGAACCCTAGCTCTCATTTCATTTCACCCTCGACCTCTTGGCCGCTCTGTTACGCTTGGAACCCGGCTGGTAATGGGTTGACCGCCATGGTTCCTCTCAGTACTCAATACTGGTTGCAAGTTTGAAAAACTATACTGCGAGGGTTATAGAAAGTTTATCATCGTTGGTTGTTTATGTGTATCCGCCGTAGGGTTTCTTGTTTCAACTGGTGACTGTCCAGCCTTTTTTTGGCATCTTCCAGTGGATTATCCTTTGAGCTCCACAATCGGTTCTCTCGTGGTGTGAAAAAGTTCTCTCGACTGGTTAATGACAGTTTTTCTCCTTTGGGAAGGATATCCTTCACTGTGCTTCTTCGCCGAAGAGAAGGGTTAAACTTACTGGTTCTTGTTGTTATTTCTACACTAATTAGTTACATTGCTTTAGTATACATTCAATGTGCTTTCTTCAAGTGCAACTCACAACCTACACACTATCCCAACTATATACACAAACACACATTGCTATTTATCTCTTTGAAATAGAAACTATCCTGCATTTTTTATAAGATGCATATTCTATTTTGCAAGGACATGTAATATGCATTTTCAAAAAAACAAAAATGATGATGATGCTACGTAAATTTGCTTGTTGAGTTGTTGTTTCATATAGGAGCATAACAAACTTGTAGAATTAATGCCTAGCTTTGCGGACGTATCTTAAGATTATGTTGCTTTGACAAAGGGGTTGGCATAGCATTAGAAGGGAAACTACTTTCTTGCTCGAAATACAATTTCAGAAGTATCAAATACTGCAAAATTTAAAACTAAGGCAGCCATTCATTGACATCTAACTAAATATGTAAAAGAAAAATGCAAAGATTAGCAGCAGAGATACTTACATGATTTCTTTTCAATTCTACCCATTCCATAGATGCAACTATGTCCAGCACAATTTTCCAATAACTTCGCCTGGACCAACTCTACAAATAATAAATCTCTTAGAAATTAAATAAAAATAAAGAAGAGAGAAAGCCAAGCCAGAGTCAGCTTATTGTACTAATAAAACTTTCTCCATTTTACCTGGAAACCACAAGTCCCTAGTACAAAACTCCATCGGGCCAAGGGCTTCAGAAATGGATTGGTGAAAGCTTTTAAACGTTCATCAAACTACTTCTTCATAACATAAAATAGGGTTGGAATGGAGCAGCAGCGAGGGAGAGAATTGGTATCAGATTTAAAGTTGCAGAAATGGAGTAGTAAAAGCTTTTAAATACAAAAAATACTCAGCTCCTTATTAGTATATAATTTTTAATTTAAAAAAACTACAATTATGTGATATGACCCTGAAAACACTAAGTTTTATCTTATTTGTCCTGTTCCGCCTAGCTCTAGGCTCTAGGCTTTAATGACAGCACAAATCTGTACTGAGAATCCAGATCCAGGTCGACAAAATTCACGGCTCATCAAGTGAATTACATGGATTATTGCGCTCCTTGGTTTAATGCAAAAAGAAACATATCACACACTTCAGCTGATCCCCAATGCGATTCCCCTTAGTTGATCAAAAAGTCAAATTGTGGCCTTAGTCATTGTCATAAAAATGGACAAGTGTTAAATATCATATTTATCTTGATCGTCGATTACTGTTTCAATGAGTAATCATGACCATTGATAACTAGGATGATGACGACTAAAATTTAGGAAAAAGAAGCCTGAAAAAGCTTATACATAAATAAACAAGGAAGACTTAAGTAAACAATCATATGATCGAATGATTTGAAAATTTATAATTTTACTTTATAATTACTTAATGGATGTAAAAATAAAATATATTTTCATTTATATAAAATAAATAAAAAATTAAAATGACTTTGCATTAATAAATGGGCCTTGATTACCGAATTTCGATGTCTCGACATTGAAAATCAAAAGTTCGGAATGAAAATCATATTTCACTCTCGGGCTTTCGCTCCAAAGGACCTCGACCGAGCTAATATCTCGGCCGAGGTATTAACAAGACCTCGACCGAGGTTTTGTTAAACCCTCGGTCGAGGGATTTACAAACCCTCGGTCGAGGTCTTGTTAATACCTCGACCGAGGTATTTAAATACCTCGGTCGAGGGCTTAAAAAAACAGGCTTAGCCCTCATTCAAACAAATGGAAAATTTCCTGTGCCTTGCAGAGGTGTAAACCCTACCATTCCTAGCACATAACTGAGCGGAGTTGATACCGATAAATTCACCAATGAATCTTCTATCCATTGAGGTATCATACACACATTTTGGCATCCATATGATATTTATTTTTTATTTACTTCTAAAACTTATACTTAGAAAACCACACTGCAACTTCAAAGCAGCTCAAAGAAAAATCCGCAGAGTTAAAAATACACAGCCAAAAAATTCTTAAAAATGCACACATCACATATCGACGTGTCCTCTTCAAAAGGGTATCTTTGGTTTTTCAATTTTTGAAAAAATAGAAAAAATTCCTTTACGTGGACAAATATGTGTTTAAAATGATGCTGAAATCAAATGTGGTCACTTTCGAAAAATAATAAATAATTGTATAATGCGAAAAAAATTAACAAAAAAATATGCACATCACACTGCATTTTATGTAGATCATTCTCATATATATTTTTTTTTTAAATTATTAATGCAAGATTGAATTACTCTACGTGGACACAAGCCACTTATTAACTTCTTCAAATTTTTAAGGTCACACAGTTCATTAAATGCAAAAATTCACACATTAAATGACATCAAAATATTTTTTTAAAAATATCACTATGAAGCCAACATAATATTCTACAATTTGTTTTTTTACTGCAAGTCAAAATTCACATGGCATATATGAGTTTTGAGGGCTTCTATCTAGCACATGAGTAAAAAATCAGGTTTTCATCGCCAAATTTGGCCAAAAAGTGTTACCCATCTTCATGGAATCACCCATTTGCAAGCATTTCACATATGGATTTCTTGTATTTTGAGCCACTGAGAATAGGGAAATGAAATTAAAGTGTAATAAATCATATATTTCTGTCAAAAAATCATCATACTTAGATAATATCTCTCATACAAATCTGATATAAAACTACTTCAAGATTGAAGCCAAATCCATGAAAACTAGTTATTCAAGAGCATGGGAATGTAAGCCTTTCATACATGTATTTTTAAATTTAGACTTATAGATAATATGGAAATTATATTAAATATACATACATCATATATAAAATCTTGCAAATAAAAAATACTTAGAAAAGCGCAAGCACCACTCCAACAAGTGTGCCCTCAACATGAGAGTGTGGGGGAATGGAGAAGGAATGAGAGAATAGGGAGATAGAAGAGAATTTGAATTGTATGGACCTTCAACCTACAACTAAAAATCCTTAATTAATCTCCAATGAGAGGTTTGAATGGCTTCTCCATCAACCAACTTGGAAGGAATCCAACTCCCTCGAAATTGGTTCACAAGCAGGAGAGTGAACACTCATCGTGGAATGGAAAAGCAAAATCTCTCCAAAATGTCAAAGGCCAATTAAAAAATGATAAAAATCCATTCTCCTTCCTCATTAAATCCTTTTATTAACTACATGAGTCCTCTTAATGTCTAATTTCCATCCAGTTTCTTCCTATAACTCATCTTAGCGGTTTAGTTACTCCTATGACACTTGTCTACCTCTTGATTATTTGATTCTTTCCCCAATTTGAATGGATGCCTCTAACTCCCAAATCCGACCTATTGGTAGATATTTTTAGCCCTATCATGTCATATTTTTCATATGTATGCAATCACGTCTGAATTTGTCATACTTGTCATAGAATCTTTCATCATATGTCTACAAATTTGTCATACCTATGCAATCAGGTCTGGAGGATGATGTGTTGTCAAATAGCATATAATGAGCCAAGGAATTAGAATTAGTAAAGGAGAGTAACTCAAATGGAAGATGAAGAGGCTAGAAGAAAATTTGTTCCACTTGGAAGGAGATTCCATGCACTCTATGACAACAAATTATTAACATATCAGACATATTAGACAAATAGTGATAAACCCATTATTATCTTCATTTTCTTCTATAAGACCACCTAAAGAAGAATTGGTAGGAGGTTGAGAATTCATGATGATGGGAGAATGTTGTAACAGATGCAACAAGATAGAAAATAAATGGGGGCCATCAAAACAAATACTGTTAGAGAATTATAGTTCCTCGATACTCTTTTAAAGCCTTTTTTTCGAGTTGCACTCTACTTATTTTCTCAAATTCCACCCTACTTTTCAAATTTCAGCATAGTTTGCATACAAGATTAGTCCATTGAGTTTGAAAGGCATGTTGGGAATCCTTAGTTCATTAGGAAGGCTTAGTTCATTAAAATTTAACTCTAGCAAGCATCCAAGCATGTGCAAAAGGCTCAATTCATTGAGTTCAAAAGTCTTAGTTCTTTGAGTTCAAAAGGAATGTTGGGAAGGCTTATCTCAAATTTCTCCCTACTTCTCAATTTTTGTCGTAGTTGTTACGCATGCAAGCATGTCCAAAAGGTGGGAAGATAGATTGCATGGTAAATGAAATAAAAAATAATAATTAGTACCTTAACCATTCAAGTATTAGATTCTGACAGAAATATCTTGGAGTAAAAATAGTCTTCACTTAGATTGCACAAGAGAAATATAGAGAAGAACAATAATTGATATTACACATTGAGTTGAAGAACAATATGATAAATATTCCATACATTAATATTCACATTATGCATGAATATATAATACAACATCAAGGAATAATTCAAATACCTGAAGAGGCAGTTGAATCTGCCAACCTAGAATGACTTAGGAGCTAACTCTGTGTGGGAAAATCACAACTAGAGCTAACTAGTGCAACTCTGTATCAACAAAATAGTTAATAACCAGTTCACTGAAGAGGGTAGGCGAACAATGGCTCCTATATTCCCTTGAATCATGCAAAATGGGTCTATAGACACTGGAAGTGATCTAACTGATGGGGATTGGAGAACAACTAGACATGAATGAATACCTATTGGATTCAACTGTTGGACAGTATTGGTGACACTCCAAGTAGATTCCTAAATTATAGGGATTGATCGTTGGAGCAACAAAATCTATGCAGATAGAAACAGTCAGTGGCATATGTCTAGTAGATGTGTCCCCCATGCACTGGTGAAGCGATGAAGACCTCCTAAGCTGGGGAAAAAAAAAGACAATGTGGTCAAAGGGAGGATTAATAATAATCCTAACACCCCCCTTTAATCCTAACTTTGGACAACCTAGGGACCTGGTAACTAAGACCAAATTTCAACCATAACAATCAAAACGTAAAAAATTATTTATCCATGTAAAATGAGGAAAAAGGAAAAACCACATGGGGAAAATCCTTCCTAAAAAATGGACATGCACAGAATTGAAATGATTATCTTCACTTTGTATTTGTATTCACTTGAATAAGCTGAATTTACTTCTTCTTGGTGAAAAACTTTGTGGAGTTGTTGTAGATTCCTTGATCATGTACCAGTTTTCCAATGTTGTGTAGACAAACAACATGATGAGAAACCCATTGAAGCTCATCTTCTGGTGATGAAGGAGCATCATATGAATGATTCTTGATGTGAAAACATAAAATATCATATAGAAACATAAAATCAGAGATGGAAAAGATATCTTTGAAATCATCTCCTAACCAAAGAAAATCAATGAAATCATAAAGCTCAATTTTTAGTGTAGCTGCATAATGGTGAACCTAGTCATGAACCTCCTTTCCAAACTAATGAGAAAAATGTATAATTATGTAATATATATTATGATGATCTAAAATATCAGAAATTAAGTGATATGGAGCAGGAAACAACCAAGGTAGAGTGGCTCCAAAATTGGGTTGAGTCACAGTAGGAAAAGTAGGTGCAACTAGTCGACATTGACAATTGGGAAAATATGGAGAGAGTAAGGATCTAAAATTTGACCTAATAAAGGTTATATAATATCAAAATGTATGTAAAATCAGCCCAGATATAGCCAATGATATGTAAAACCAATCAATGACGGAAAACAAAGACATGATAACAACTTTAACCAATGATACAGTATAGGAAACCATGAAATTGTCTAGTTTACCAACTAACGAATTTGGGAGTTGAAGGGTCTTTTGAAAATTAAATGGAAGGGATAGGGGTTTCATAACCTTAATTTAATCCATAAAATCATCTTATAAATCAGATAAATAATAATCTGAATAGATTTTTAAATATTTTGATTAACGCAAGTCAGAAACTAGTGATAAAAAACTAGTATTGAGAGGAGATGGCTCTGGGAGACTAATAGGCTTCTTTTCAATGGAGGAAAGGAGATTTATGATTATGATATATCATATTGAGTATAGAAATAATATATATTAGGAAAATACTTTATTCTAGTAACCAAATAATTACAATCATTACCGTTGAATTGCATAATGCGACAGTTCCCTTGGGGATCAATAGAATTTTCCCTTCCTTCTTTTCTTGCAAAATTTGGAACATCAATGTTGTTCCTTTTGATAAATTGATTCATAATTTCAATTTTCTTTTTAAAACAATATTTCTCATTGTGAGAAGGTTTGATGCAATATGTACTCTTTGATCTTCCTTTCTTGTTTCCCTTCTTCTTTGATTTGAACCTTCGTCAATAGAATAAGAACCTTCATCTTCGAAGTTTGACTTTGGATTTTTATTCTTAACTTTTAGATTTCCTTTGGAATTTAAATTATTTATTTCAAGAGATGCAATTGCATGATCCTATGAGGTTTTGAGAGTCCCCATCTGAATCAGCTTGACCTTCTCTTGAGTGAGAGTATCTATGAATGCATCTAGGGACGACATCCTCCAATTTTGAACAGCAAGCTTAGTAGAATGGAATGTTGACACAAAAATTGAGTATTCTAGACCCAGATTCGATAGGATGGAGAAGATTAATTGCTCTTCTTTCTTCTCAATCCCACACTGCTTGAGCAAAATCACTAGTCACTTAAACTTGGTGATGAACTCCTTAATGGTTTTGAATTCACTTGGTCTCAATGAGATCAACTCATTCTCCAATTGATGTCCTCTAAGTTCAACTTGATTTCCAAATAGGGATTCAAGTTTTATCCACACTTTATTAGGGCTTGTTAATCCATCAAGATGGAAAATAATTTCCATAGAGAGAGAGAGAGAGAGAAATCAATCCATAAGCTTCATCCTTCCTATTATGCCACCTTTCTTTCTCAAAAATTGCATTAGGCTCTATTTTTAAGGCTATATTAACTCTGTAGAGACCTCTGTTGTGAAACAGTATATCAATATTGGTTTTCCATTCATGATAATTGAAGGAATTCAAGGTTGCTATCTTAGATAGATCCATGCGTTTGTGTTTCTCTACTAGTGAGAGAATTGAATACCTACACAAAAATATAAATAAAAATTTTGTTAGACAAATCAAGCTCTACTTCGACTGAGCACATTCTTAGGGTGCAACACACCTAGATAGACTTCTCTGAACCTAATCCATGGGGAGCAATGCAATTATTCTAGGAATTATGTGGAACCCAACTTTTTGTGGTGCATGTCAATGGAAGTATCCAAGGGAGATTCGAATAGCCTGACCAGGATCTGATACCATATTAGATTCTTACAGGAATATATTGGGACAAAAATAGTCTTCACTTAGATTGCACAAGAGAAATATAGAGAAGAAGAATAATTGCTATTACATAATGAGTTGAAGAACAATATTTGAAATCTTCCATACAATAATATTCACATTATGGGTGAATATATAATACAACATCAAGGAATAATTTGAAAACCTGAAGAGTTAGTTGAATCTACCAAACTAGAATGACTTAGGAGCTAACTCAGTGTGGGAAAATCACCACTAGAGCTAACTACTCCAACTCTAGATCACTAAAATAGTTAATAACTAGTTAACTAAAGAGGGTAGGTGAACAAAGGCATCTATATTCCTTTGAATCATGCAAACTGTCACTAGAGACACTAGAAGTTATCTAACTGATGGGTATCAGAGCACAACTGGACATGACTAAATACCTATTGGATTCAACTGATCAACACTGTTGTTGACACTCTGAGTGGGTTCCTAAATTATAGGGATTGGTCCATGGAACGCCAAAATTCATGCAGACAGGAGTTGTAAGTGGAATATGTCTAGTAGATGTGTCCCCCATGCACTAGTGAAGTGATGAAGACCTCCTAATCTAGGGAAATAAACAAATAGACTAATGTGGTAAAAGGGAGGATTAATAATAATCCTAATAGCATGCATACTTGAATGCATGTAAATAGATTACAAATTAAATTAAAATTGAAAAATATTTTTTTTACTTACATTGAATGATTGATTATGATTGTGATGCAAAAATTTTATTTTTAATAATAAGATAATATTTATTTATTTTATTTTATTTTAGTCAACTCAATGTAAGAAAAATGTTAATAACCACCATACATTCATCTTAAATTTAGATCTATCAAACTCCATAGGGATCCAATTTCTTGAAGGGTAATTTTTTTAATCTTAAATTTATTACACATTAAAAACAATTTACACATATTTGATCTTATGCGCTTGATATATCTAAATCTAAGATGAAAACGATATAATTTAATAATTTTTGTTGTTGCATTTTTATTTCTTTTTTATGGGAATGTCATGTTGTGTAATGTTACACAATGTTAGTGGTTACTTCGTTTTACAACACCTGTCTACTCTTAGTGCAATTATGTATTTTGTTCTTAAAAAAATTATTATTATTATTATTATTATAAAACCAACATAGATCCATCCTAAGAGTGCATCTATCAAGCACCCAAGAGCATCCAATTTATTGAGGTGTTATTTTCTTAATGACATTTTATTTGGTTTTACGTTTTTATTTTTTTAGAGAATATGGATTTTTTATTTTTTATTTGTTTTCTTTTTAATCTTTTTTTAAGGCTCCATAGAATATTTATATTATAGTACAAAAAATAAAGAATACATGTGCAGCAATTTCATGGCGTTCATTATCCCCTCATGGAATTTCTCACACTTACAACGGTCAAAACAAAGACATAGACACATATACTATGCAAGAAAAAATAGTCTAGAAATATCAACATTTTCCTGCCATGCATGGTTGACCAGAAAACTAGAATAAAGGCTTATGCTTGAGTACATAATCAAAATATACAGTTTGAAAAAATTGGCCCTGTGGGAATAGTGAGATGAACAAAACACCATTGGTTTCATGAATTATAAATTCGTATCAATTTGGCATAAAAATAAAAAGTGGAAAGAGAGAGAGAGAGAGAGAGAGAGAGAGAGAGAGAGAGAGAGAGAGAGAGAAACCTAGGGGGTTACTCGAAATCATAGGTCGCTTCATCATTTTCCATCTTCTCCTGAGTATGGGACACTGGTAGTCTCTCGAACTTGAAGTTCCATCTAAATCCTTCTTGATAGGAAGAAACTCGATATTTTTTAACATTGACAAGTCCAAACTTCTAATGCAGTCCATTTTCCTTTTTTGCATCCATTGGTTGAAGCAATGTTGGTCTTATCCTAGGCTAAGAGGGGCTCTTTTGCACCTAGTTTTTCCAAGGTCTCCCTTGGTTTGGAGATCGGTGAGAGACTCAAATATGGAGAAGAGTTGTCAGCCAGATCCATAGAAGAGTTGGGAAAGCATGTTTTTACCATCCACTAATTCCTATGCCTCACCCTTTCCATGTGGCCAACCAGATGGTGCAAGACCATTTATTCCTCCCTGCCATCTAGGAGATTCCTTAAGTGATCCAGGATAGAACTATCATAACTATCTTCAGAGGACTCTCTGCTTTCAACTCTATCTGAGCGATCTCTACCCCTGCTAGCATGACGAGGGGTGGCATGTAGCCTCCTATACATTTTTTATCCAAAGGGAGTGTCTAAGAGACCTGAAAATTGCATGATATAGACCAATGGTTAGAAAAAGGGAACCAAATCACCCTAAATCCGGACAATGTTCTGAAACAATAACAAACCCAGAGAAGTATTTTCTCCATCACACAAAGAAAAATATAGACATACAACCAACCATAAAATACCAAAATATGGAAACATTCCTTGCCATCAACCTTGATATAATCCATTGTGGGAGCCATAGAATCCTTGGAGGATTTCATGATTGCAACAATACCACCTTCTAAATTGGGCATATCAATGATGGCATACCTCATTAAACCCAAAATTATTGAATTGAGGAGGGAATTAATGCCCATTAATTGAACACAGGATGAGATCCATGTATAGATGGAAGGTGAGGATTCATGATGCACAACAAGTGAAATCCACTGACACCTGCAACCAAGTATCTTTTTTATCTTATGAGTTGGCATAATTATTTTTTAAATACTTTTATTTTTGGTACATGACGTTAGTTCGTTATGTGTAACATTACACATCTCTCCCATGTTGTACTTTAAGCACCTCGCTACTCTCAATGCAATAATTCATTTTTAATTTTTATACAAGTATTAAATAATTATTATCATTAAAAAAAATCAATTACTAAAACTATAAAATATTTTTAAAAATAAAAATAAATTTTTATACTAAAAAATTGAAATTTAACTTAGAGATACATATTTATTAAAGATTAAAGTCGGTCCCCTTGGATCGGGTGAGAAACCTAGAATAACCTTCCTCAGACATGTGAACAGTGGAAGAGACAAATGACATTAATAACTGACTCAATCCTCATGACTGAGATGACATTGATCATGCAAGGGATTATCTTAGAGGATCGCTGACAGAGCATGGGTGATGATGGTAACATGAAACATTCAATGCAATTTGATGGGAGTTGAAATGCATTCAAGGCTATGGGTAGGATTACGTACTTCGATGCTGGAGCTAGAAATAAGTTGATCCTTCTAAATTGTTGGATGCGATTTTTCTTATCAATAATAGGAAGTTCTATATTATGTAGATCTAGGGAGACAAGGAACTAGTTTGTTTAGGGAGTCCGATATACTTGTGGCTCTTAGTTACCTTTCGCAATGTCAAGGAGTATGCCTTGATACAGGGCTCCTAGTGAGCTATCGTGGGCTTGTTCACAGTTGATCTTTGGGTATTAGTGAGAACATTGAATGCTCTAGGATTTTGTTGAGGCAAAGAGCTCGCAATAGACGTGGTGGGGGGTCTCAACAACACTAGCTCGAATGAAAATAAAACAACAACACACTATGGCACATTTATAATGTAATCGACTAGGGGGAGACACTATGATGGATGAGGTTCAAGGGAAATGGGTTGGTAACCACAAAGGGGGTTTTCGGAGTGTCTGGAAACCTTACTAGGTGCTCAAAATAATGCTCGAACATATTCTATAGGAAAAGGAGTATACACTATTTGGTATCATGTTTGTGTTGAATTAAAAGAAAAATTCAATATGTGTTTCTCTATAACATTCAATTAGTCATGAAATATGTAGTTGTGACTATTCTAGCCAAAAAAAAAACCATCCTCGACCAAGAAATGATATAAGTCAGGATAACAATTTGTTGGCTCGAACATCTGAAAATACCATTCATGTTGAAATTCTTTGATGTTGTGTTCCATGTTTACCTCTAGAAATGGTATTTCCTTGAACTTGCTGAGATATATAAACCTTGACATTTTAGTCTGCACTTAAAAATTAGTATCATGACATCAATAATAAATATAAAAATAAAACAGTTGAAACAAAACCATTAAAACAAGTGAATACGATAATATTTTAGTAAATTAGATATTTAGAAACTATTTTGTACCTAAAAGGATTCATCAATACTTCCATTTGGAACCTCAAAAAAATTTGGTCTACATTGACGAAGTGTTTAAAAGGAAATACAACTCATTATATTAGATCATACACCCCATAAAGGAATGTTTAGAACAACACTTTGACATAAAGGAATAAACCTTAAATTCCATACAATGTGTAAACAGAAATGAAATAAATTTTTAATTTTTAATTTTTAGGGAAATCCATTTATTAAATATAAAATGAACAATTCAATCATCGATTTCACCATATCTGCATGTTCAATGGATTCATGATCTTAGAAGATACTGCCAAGATTTCCTTGTATACAATCATAATTAGTAATGAACAATGATAGAGACCCATAGGAGACTTCAAAGGGTTAGTCAAATATTCCTCTAGATGATGCTTGAGGTCGATTCCACATCTAGGGAGAAATGCTCTTCATCTAGCAATGCAATTTATGCCTACCTTATTTCAAGAAGGGTTGTTCGATATTCCACTAGAGAATACAACTACAAGATATCATATTTTTATAAATTTATTATCGATATTTCACCCATTTGAGATGTTTCCTGGATACCATTGTTGAGGAAGGGTCAGTCGATCCTTATTCCAAATTATTCTTGACACATTGTGCACTTTTGAAATGGATCAACCAATCCTTGTTAGTGATGATGCTTCACCCTAGGTCCACATTTAAGAAAAGGCCATTCAATTTTATATTGTATGATGTTTGTCCCTAGGTTCACATTCAAGGAAGAATTGGTTGATCATTCCTATGAATGATTATCAACTCAATGTCTTCATTTAAATAATAATTGGTGATCATTTCCATAGATGTTTGTTGACCCGGTGTTAATGATTGAGAAATGGTCGGTCGATCCTTTCCTTAATTTTTTCTTGAATCGATGTCAAAGTTTAAGAAAGGGTTGGTTGATCCTGCCTCTAGATGATGCTTGAATCAAACTCCACATTTGATAGAGTTTCCATTGATTCTCAAAAAACTTCACACAACTGTAGTTGTCGTAGAATACACATGTCCTCTTGAACAATCCCACAATTTCTAAGCCACAATGCCTCACAGCTACTTGAACAAGATGCAATGTACTTTGCCTCAACTATTCTCAGTGCTACACTCATCTGCTTCTTACTGAACTAGGAAATAATACCGTACCCCAAACTAAAACAACACCCTAAACTTATCTTCCTATCTGTGGTACTACCATCCCAATCTTAGTCAACATATCCCTATAGGCTAACCCATCATGTCTACCATGTACTGATTCAATGTGTTCACAACAAAGCATATATTCGGCCTCATGTTCAGAATTTGCATCAACAAACCAATCATTTGCCTATAAATTGTGGCATCAACTATCTATGAAGTATTATCACACAAAAACTTCAAGTTCAATTCCATCGGTGTGTCCATGGCCTTGTAATCCATCATACCAAATCTATTTAGGATCTTTACCACATATTTTCCTTGACTAAGGAAAAGCTCATCTGGACTCTGCCACACCTCAAGACCTAATAAATAGTGCATCATACTCAGGTATTTCATATCAAACTTTGTGGAAAGATTCTTCTTCATTTCTACAATGAGCTCCTCGTCACCTTCAACAATATGCCATATGCATACAATAGTAGTATCACTGGTTTCCCATATTCAACCTTGAAATAGAGGTTGGGATTTGCTTTACACTTGGTAAATCCCAAGCTCCTTAGAAATCCATCTATCATGGCGTTCCATTTTCGGAGTGCATGTTTCAAACCGTACAATTCCTTCTTCAATTTTCACACATGTGTCTCTTTTTCATGTGTCTCAAATCATAGTGGTTGCTCCACATACACTTCCTCTTCTACTGCACCATTCAGGAAAATTGTTTTCACGTCCATCTCGTGTACCTTCCTTTTCATCACCACAAATATCGCACATATAGCTATAATTGAAGTGTATCTAACCACAGGAGCAAATGTCTCCTCGTCATCTATTCCTTATTTATGGTAGAATCCATGAGCCATGATATTTCCTTGTACCTCTGTATTATGCTTGATTTTGTAAGTATTCTTGAATGTCATAGTTGAACAGTCGTCGCTTTTTCTTGAGAACAAGTATCATCATTCTTTTCTTGTAGGTGATTGTACTCATGGAATGTTGTGCAACACCATAGGATACTTATGCATCTCATGCATATTAGTAATATATTGTTCATCAATGCATTCACTCTAACATGGATAATACAATTTCTAATTCTAGGACTCCCATAAATGTCTAGATAATTGAACAATATCATTTAAACAATTATAGTAAATCACAATTAAAATACTTATCTTTGTTTATTTGGTTGGATTCCTCTTAATCTCTACTTCCTTCCAAGTTCTATGGATTGATCAGGTTTTGAACTTCTAGAACTTGTAGATACTTCATCCTTGGTCCTAATGTCTTATGAGTGCACTAGATCCACTTGGATCTATATTTATAGCTTGAAAAGTATCCCTTGATATTCTTTCCAAGTGTACATTGCCATGTTCGAACAAATTATTTATTTGTTTCTTTTTTTCTGCTTATGTAGGTTTCCTTCTTCATCAACAATAGTCTTTCCTTTTGACCATGGGAGAATTTGATCATCAACATCAACAACTTTATATCATTTTTCCTTATATGGAAATAAATTCTTCATATTTCATCTTCGGATTCCAACTTGTAGGAGTCTTCTCCTACCCCTTTAATAAGATATTGATAATCATGTTCAATCTTTGCCTTGTGAGGTGAATCCTTCTAAATCAAACTTGTGGGAGAATTACTATACATACTCTTGATCACTTGAGGAATATTCCCTTGCTCTATTCTTAATCGATTCATCATCTTTGGTGGCATGATTATGATAACTCTTCTTATTTCCTTTCTTTGCATGGCATTTTCCTTTGGGGAAATCTCTTGCAAAATGTCCCTTCTCATCACAAGAGGAACATCTGAAATTTGAGTAGTCCTTCTGAGCTTTGTGAATCTTTTAAAGGATTCTAGACATCTTGTGAGAGCATTCTTCTTTCTTTATTTTTCCATTCTTGGTATAATTTGTTAGGGATCGATTGTCATATTCACATATCTTTTCTTCTCCAGCTTCAATTCTAGCATCCTCTTGGGTTCACTCTTCCCACAACCTGCTGAATTTGGTGAGATTCCTTCTAGAACAAATTCCTTGAATGAATGGTTCTCATGATCTTGGGAGACCATTCAATGTAGCCATCACTGCTTTTGCTTCTTCGACATTCTATCCTATAGCTTCTAGTTGTTCCTTTATTCGAGATACCTTTATGAATTAAGATTGTATACTTTCTAAATTCTACATCTTCACAACCTTGACTTGATTTCTCACGGTCATCTTCTTATTCACGTTCTTTCTTTCATGCAATAATTTCAATGCATCAAACATCTCCTTGGGAGCCTTTAAGGAGGAAACATGTACGATCAATTGATCCTTAATGGAGTCAGCAATGATCCTGTTGTATATTACCATGTTCTTCTTGTGTTTATCTTTGTCTTCATCTCCCTCTATATCTACAACTTATCCTTTCACATAGTTTTCCAAAACATGTTCTACTAGTATAATAAGCACTCTATACTTCCATGCCTATAAGTTCTCAGTTGCCTCAAGATTGTTCTCAAACTTGGTATTGTTTATAATTTTGTTAAAATGAGAACCTCAAATGTAAATAGCAATAATAGTGCTTACCAATCAGAGTTATCCAACCAAGTGCTTGCTTCAAGGTCTTCTGGAAAACTGCTTTTGGGTGATTCTAGGGTTTGACAGAGAAGCCTTAATTTTCCAACTTTCGAATCTTGCAAATTGCATTTGAGAGAGAGATGATCCTCCTCAAGGATATTTGAGAAATGTTCTTCTTCTTCCTGATATGTGGACAAAACTACAAAAAATATAATTCCCTAGTTTTCCCTGAGCAGTCTTGATAGGACCAAAAATGAAAATACATGGAACTAATTTCTTCCTCCATAGAAACATGATCCCTCCTAGGGAGAGTTGGAGAGTGTATGAGTTAAAACCAATTGGTGGACTGAAGGTATCAAATTATGTATCCCTATTTCTTGACCCCGATAGTTTTTAGGTTAAAACTAAAAAACCACAAAATTGGAATATTCCTCCACATAAAATTGTGCCCTCCTAGGGAAGTTCAATGAGGTAAACTTTGACCTTGATTTGTGGATGGAAAGATTAAAACCATGGAGCCCCAATCTCTGGCAGTTGCAGTAGTTGTAGTTGTTACAATTGTACAATAGGCTTCTTTCATGATGGATCTGATACCATGTTATAATTTTAATGGTTATATTAGTTATTCAAAAAAATTGCATTATTTCATCATAACCATAAGAAATAGGATCAATTAAAGAAAGAAAAGTACAACAACACAAAAGAACACAAAGATTTTCTTCTGGGAAACCACAAGGGATAAAACCCAACAAATTCTTTAGTATAGATTATGTCACCAAGTAAAATTCCAAACCAAGATAAGATGAACCCCAAAAGACAAAAGAATCTTATTCTTCTCTCCAACAAACTTATTCTTCTCTCTCATGTGCACTTACATGAGCAAATTGTGTGTGTAAATGAGAGGTGCTCCCTCTCTATTTATACTCACTGATGTGAGTGACATTTTAGCCTAATTGGGCTAACTTCTTACTCTTAATAGGACAACTTCTCTAGGGAGACTCAAAATAACATTTATATAATATTCATTTTGGGTACTATTGACCTGATTTACAATGGAAGGTTTACATTGATTATTTCAAGACTTTTACATGACCTAGTACATAAATAACATTCCCTGAAAGAGGTATAACAACAATACCAAAAAAAAGTACAATAAGAATATCTTTTGAAGTTGCACAATCTTCAACAATGATATGATACCACTATAATGTAGCTATTATGATACGAAGTACATTAACTATGACTTGCAAAACTTGAAACAAATAGTGGAAAATATGAGACCAAACTAGTTAAATTTTTTGGCTAGGATTCAAAAGACATTCTTAAACATGACATGACTATAAAAGATAGGAAATAAGGATGTGAATCGCATAAGTAATAGGTAGGTCTGAAACTCTGATCATAGGTTTTGTAACTCCATACATAATGCAGTGGGAACATTCTTTGGGTACATCACTCTCGATATGGTCCAAAGACTGCGTAGTTTCGATCCCCAAGACTTCTATGGAAACCCAATGATTCATGATGCTTCATCGGATGTATATAGAATTGGGTTATATTAAAATATGCATACAAAGGAACATTGTTTATATTTTGGAAAACTAAATTGTGGGTTGAGTGGGTTTGAAAACAATAGGAAAATTTAGGACTAAATGACCAGTTTTTTCCAAACTCTTCCAAACACCTCCAAAGGGTCACAAACATTAATATAAAGGATGTGTATGGGTGTATCAGGGTCTTATGGACTTGCAAAAAATTCTAGAAATAAAATTCAACCCTTAGAAATCATTATATATTCTATAAAACTAGTCAGAATTTACATTCCAATAAGCATAGGTATAAAAGTAGTTTTATAAATTGCAGAAGATTAAGTGTAGAATTGTAAATAATATAATATATGGTTTATCATAGAATTTCCATCATCTTATAGATACTTAGAAGCACAAAAATAACTCCAAGGGTCACTAGAAACCTCAAGAATGAAGCAGAGATCAATTACATTAGAGAAAGCTCCAAACGGTGGAGTCTACAACACACAAATAATGAAGATTTCGACCAGCATAAGAGGGCATACAATAAACTTAACTGAAGGAGGAGGAATCCTGTCACGTCCCCACCCCTCTACCAGAGAGAGGACATGACATATAATGCTATTAATCCGGGCAATCTCATCCCCATGGACTTAAAATTAAAATGCAATGAAATAGAAGATACATATGCAGATGCATAAATCATTAACATATAGCGGAAGAAAAATACATTCCATTCAAACATTTAACATGTTAATATTAATTCATAAACACTTACATTTGTAGAGATAAAATAGACAATAATACTTATCTTGAGAGAAGCTTGTCCCACAACCAGCTATGTCGCTGCAACGTTCCACCCAACCATAGGCTAGTGTGCTCATCAATATCTCAACAACACAGCCACCCCCGAGCTGGGCATTATTCCCACAAGCAATAAGGGAACACTAGCAAGCTCACACATAGCCAAAGGCATATCAAAATTCATCCAAACCAAACATAGTTGTGTTTATCAGGATGCTAGGGAGGTGTAAAGGTTGAACTTCTAAGCTAATTAGCTAAACCACAGAGCTCTGGACACCTGCACCAGATCAGGCTTGACTCCTAAACCATCTACACACCCAACACAAGGAAGCATCCCCTTCTCTGCTACACAATCCCTTAGGATATTCCTTCCATTTCAGTGCTATTTAGGGTGTGGAAGGAAGAAAACCATCCCCTATAGATATATCTGTGAGGTTCCCTTCCTACACTAGGTTTATCAAGATTGTCCAGGCCCAATTCCACTCCAACTCAGTTCAGACCAAAGCCAAAATATGCACCCACAACACAATATGATTTCTAGGTTTGAGGAAAGACAGTTTGGGAAACAAAACGAATTGCCAAGATGGGTAAAAACATCCCCCTAACAGCAATTCAATTTCCAAAAATGTTTATGGTCTTCATGTGGTCAAAATAGACTCAACACACCCAAAAATCGTGGGTCTCTTCTCCCACTCGCTGGGCATTACCAAAAAACAATTTTCATCTTGGAAAACAATGGGTAAATGCAGCAAAATCGTGGGGGAGGAAACCCAACCGCTGATCATTACAAAAATGATTTCCCAGCCTGAGGAAAATGAAGAAAACAGCCCCAACGTGAAGGAAACACACACAGCAGACAAAAACGTGAAGGAAAAGAACTCTCCAAGATTTTGCTACGTGAGGAAATGGAGGACGCGGGGGAAAAACCAAATGGGCATGCAATTTTTGGTGTTAACTTGCCCCAAAATTCAAAATCGTGTTTCCCAAAAACTGATGGCTTCTCCAATTCGAATTTGAACTGCCATACCTTGCCCATCCCATGCAATAACCAACTCAACCAATCTCTGGCAGTAATAAATGATTGGGTGAGTAAGACAAGAAAGGTAGTTGACAGCTTGATGGGTTCTCCCTTTGACATTTGGATTTTCCCCATTGGCTCAGAGGTTAAATATTCGCCCCCCCCCCCCCACCCTGCCTTATCCCCTTATCCTTAGGAAATCATGCCCCATCTCTTTTAATGTTGCATTGACATAGCTGGTTGTGGGTATTTAATTGAATTGCATACTTACATGGTGTCCAAAATTATAATGTGCCTAGCTAGCAAGAAATACCATCGGCAACGGTTTTTAATCGCTGAAACATAAAACACTAAATCAAAGGTGGGGCTTTTGCCTTTAGCTCCACACCACGATTAAATACAATATTTACATCATATACATTTAATGCAAATGGGGTGAAAACTGGGATTTTACAAATCCTTTCCCATCATGGTAGACTCAATCCATAGAAGACTAATTTTTCAGTAGGGGAACATCTCTCGGTTGTGACTAGGGGCACAACTTCTAAGTCTAGGTAGCTTAGAGCTCTCAATACAAAACATAAACTATCAAAAGATGTGAGATTAGTGTGCTCCTCTTATTTTATAAATTGATTGGCCATATGGATGCATTGAATGTGGTCAATTTCATCACTCATGTGCCCTCCTTGACTAATTTTATCATCTATGTTTTGCCTGCTTTTACCCTTTCTTTGTTTTGTTTTCGCTTTGGATTTATTTTCTTGCTTTTGGAAACATCCTGATTTTCCTATATTTTCTCTACTTTACCTGTGCTTTTGATCCAAGTTGTGCCCAAGTGTACACTGGGGACAATAGTTTGACTGAAGAATTTGAGCACTGTTATGGAGGAAACATAAAAATTATAAGGTAAAGCAGGAAATACGCTATATCGACGGAAAGTGTACGCACAGACAATATACAATTATTTGAACCAATTTCTATACTCATTCTCCATGAGGGTTAATCAATGTATAATACAATAGTGTACATGTTTGTATATAATGATAAGATGCTTGGGTGACTACCTATTACATTTGGTTACAAAACAAGTTATAACTATTCAGAATTTCAACCGTCATACACGACTTGAATATAGAGAGATACTATGTCGATGTTCGATAGTCGTCGGTGTGGACAATGCATGTTGAGATGATGTATACCGATCATGGAACCTATCGAGGTCATGGAAGTCATTTGTGTCAAGGTTCAGACTTGTCGAAGGCGATACTGAACCTGTCGAAGAATTCGAAGTATTCAAGTAGTCAAAGTGATAGACTTTGTTGAATTTCAAAAACATGCCAACTGTTGAGTGAATCGTTCCTTCTTCCTTAAGAAATAATGGTCTCCATTATGTTCTCGTTCATGTGAGGAAACTTGTTGGTTATTTCAGTGCCATAGTACCATTTTCCTTGCACGGGGAGCTATCCATCTTTAGCCACTTGAAACAAGGGAATGGAGTTCGTCCTTGTATGGCATAAATGTCATCCCACAATGGTGTCAAAAAGAAGAGGTTCCTAAACATCAGGATGGATGTCTGTTGCTTTTGATTTCTGTAAGTCATTATGTTCCAAAAATAGTGCATGTTATGGGTGAAGTAAATATACATTGAAGACTGGATGTAGGCCAAGGCATGCAAGAATGTCGAGATGAAAAGCATTTTCTCTAATCTTTTTAAGTACACTGTACAGACCATATTGCAGAGGTTTCAACTTTTTGTATGGGCTAGTGAAGTGCTCCTTCTTTAGATGTAACCAGACCTGATCTCGAATTTGGAATGAATGAGGAATATGATTTTTATCATGTCGGGCCTTATCTTTTGCATTAGCTCATTGCAACATTTCTTGTGCGTGCTTCTAGATGTTGTAGATTGATCTCTAAATTTTAATGCTTTCTCAACTTCTCGTCCTTCGAAGCTAGTGTCATTTGACTAAGTCGAGGAACTGATCAAGTTGATAGGTGTCAAGGGTTGAAATCCATAATAGATCTCGAATGGACTCTTACCTGTAGAACTATGTTGAGCACAATTATAGCTCTGTTGTATGTATGGGAGGTTTTCATCCCATGTTCAACGATTCTTTTGGTTGTACATGCAAATCAATTGTACTACCAAGCAATTTACAACTTCCATCTATACTTCTGTCTAAGGTTGGAAAGCTTCCAAGAAAGAAAGTCTCATTTTGAGTTGTTTCCAGAGAGTTTGACAAAATGTGTTGACAATTATAGCATCTCTATTCAAGGTAATATATGTCAGAAGGCCATAATGTTTCCAAACATGTTCAAAGAAGAGTTGAGCAGTCGGTTGTGTTGTTGTAGTATTCTTACATGGTACGAGTATATCCATCATGGAAAATATGTCCACTACTACTAAGATTGTGTCATGTTGATGTTAGGTAGTGGGATATCTCATCAACTAGTCAATCGAAATAGATTCCCATGGTCAACTAGGAACTGGTAGGGGTGTGTACAATCCTTGTCTTTGATTTGGGGGTTTCACAATGGCACAAACTATGCATGATCAACTATACTTGTTAACGTCAAATTTAAGTGAGTTCCAGTAAAATTACTTTTGGAGGATAACAAGCGTTTTTGTGACTCGAAAATTTCCTGCAGTTTTGTTGTAGTGTGCGTCCTAAATGAGATTGTGTATGTGCCCATCGGTCAGTTCACAAATTTGTCCAAGCTTGTATAGCAAGGTATCCTTCAGGAAGTAGTTGGTAGTAGATAGTGTGTTAGCTTGAAGCTATCGATAAATTGCGGAGAAGTTGTAGTCTACTGAATACAGTTATGGCCACATAGTGGTGTCGTAGCCCTGCATACTCATCACTAAAGATAATATAGTATTGGGTGGTTGTCTGAGACAATCAGCTGCATCATTGGATTTACCTTTTTTTTATTTAATTACCAACTGAAATTGTTGCAGGTGATTAATCCACTTGATTTGTCGAGTTGTTTGTAGTTTCGACTGGGACGAGGTGAACTATAAAGGCTTATGGTCAGTAAGAATGATCGTTTCCTTTCAAAGAATATAGTGTCTCCATTGCTTAAGAGCTTGTACAATGGAAAATAGTTATTTTTCATACATCGAATACCTTCTAACAGTGTTGTTGAAATTTTCTTAATGAAACGCGACTGGGTGACCCGATTCAATGATCATTGCACCGAGGGCATATTCTAATGTGTTCATCTCAATCTCAAAGGGATGATGCAAATCAGGTAACAAAAGTATCGATGCAGTACAAATCTTGTTTTTGAGTTGCTCAAAATCTTGTTGTTGTGTCAGTGTCCATTTGAAATCAACTTTCCCATTTCCTTTAGTCAACTGATTCAAAGTCCATGCGATGTGGCTGAAGCCAAGTATCAACCATCGATAGAAATTTTCCAATCCAATAAAACTTCTCATTTCATGAATGTATTGAGGAATGGGCCAATCTTTCAGGATCTATACTTTTTCTGGGTCGACATGAATGCCTACAGAGTCAATTACATACCCCAAATATTTGATGTTGGTTGCAAATTAGGATTTGTCCATGTTTATCTATAGTCGATGTTGTTGGAGAGTGTTGAACACTTATCAAATCTGTCTGACATGTTCTTCTCTTTATCGACTAAAAATTTAGATATCATCAAGATAGACAATGACACACTTGCTGATAAAGGATCATAGAAGGTCATCCATATATCTCATGAAGGTTGCAGGTGCATTAGTTAAGCCGAAAGGCATGACTACCCATTCAAACAGTCTTTCCTTGGTCTTGAAAGTCATTTTCCATACATTAGTGGACTTGATCAGAATTTGATGATATTCTGACTTAAGGTCAATCTTTGTAAATAACTTAGCTCCCTTCATACTATCGATGAGTTAATATATTTGCGGAAGAGGATACATGTTTTTTACTGAAATCTTATTGAGAACCTGATAGTCTATGCACATGCGCCAAGTCCCATATTTATTTGGAACTAGGATGACTAGACTTACACAAGGAGAGGAGCTAGGGTGGATGTGATCTTTGTTAATCAAATCTTGGATTTGTCTACGAATATCTTCGTTCTTGAGAATGGATATTCTGTAAATAGATGTGTTAGGTAATGAAGAACCAAGAACAAGTTCAATGGAAAGTTTTACCTGAAACTAATGAGGTACTACATCTGGTTCTTGGAATACATTTCGATATTCATCAAGAATACGGTCGAGCTGTCATTGTTGTTGGGAGATGAATTGGTCGAAAAGTCGACTCATTGCAGTATTCCTGGAATTTTGAGGCTTTATCATAATTAATGCAAACTTCTAAGCATGGTCAATAAGATTCTTTGTTTTTTTGGAAGATATCGTAGCAACCGTAGATGTGGGTTGTCTCTCTGGCATGCCATACGATTGATTTTGAATTTTGACAATCACCTTTAGTGGTTGTGACTGATATGTAATGTGTCAATCCCACAAGTAATATTTTCTTAATAGAGCGTCGGCTACAGAAAGTGGTTCCACATCACAAAGTACTTCATCTTTAAAAGGCTTGATCAAGTAGGTGAATCTGAATTGACAAGTGATCCTTAGTTCCTATACATCCTTCATCCAACCAATATTCTATTCCTGAGGATGTGGAGTGGTGACAAGACCTAATTTCTTCACAAGGTTTTCAAAAATGAATTTTCTCTAGCTACCATTATCCACAATCAGATGTAATGGATTTTTCTAAACCCATATATGTGTATGCAACATGTGTTCTCTTTCCTCCTCATCGATGATAGTCGAGGCTGTCGGAGTGGTTGATGTGGAATCCAAGAGGGTCGATGCTTATGGATCTGATTCTACCATGGCTTTCTAAGGTAAGTCAGAGGTCGACCATTTTTCCAAAAATGTCTTTCAAACTTTTTATTATGATGTATCATGCCAGGATTAATTGTGATAATCACACCATTTCTTGGTAGGAGCTTGTTTACTATGATCCTTCTTATATTTCTAAAATTTATTCTTATGATAATCATGCTTTGGAAGGGTCGGCTGAGAAGAGTGCTTTGACTTGTCGGGGTCGACTGACGACTTCTTATCGGATGTTCAACCTGTTGGATTGTTTGTGAAATGTGCATTGCCTTTTTGTTTATCTTCAAGCTTGTTGGCATAATGAAATGCATCTACAAGCATACTTACAGTCAGAAACTCCAGCTCTTGCTTAATGTACGGGGATAACCCGCTGACGTACTTCAAGACAAGTAATTTCTCTTCTTCTTGGATGCCAATTCTAGCCATGATTCAATAGAATTTGTCTGTGTAACTCTGCATGGACTAGTCTTTCCATTTCCTTAGCTACTACCACTTCTTATGTTGTTGTTCAAGATACTTGTGCGGGTAGAACTCCTTTTGGGCGTACTCGACAAATTTTACCCAGGTGTCTATGGGGTCGCCTTCTTTTTTCCATGTTTGTCGATAACTTTTCCCACCAGCAATGTACATAGGTTGACATCTTTAAGGATGCAATGGTGATATTTTCTGCTTCAGAGAGTTGATTCATGGAGTATTAAGATTCCAATTGTTGAACCCAATTGTCGATGGATTTCGTGTCAATCTTTCCTTCAAGATTTTGTATGTCCAAATTCATTTGTACTTTGAAGGGGATGATTTTATCGCAGTGGGTTCTCATTGAGGATTCTCCAGAGTTCGAAGCAAATCGCATGACAATATCATTGAATTGGGCAAACATTTCAGTTCACTGACGAGTCAATGATTTTTTATGAATTTCTCTGCCTCCTCAGTTGCATGTTTATTGTTTGCTTCTTCAGCCATATTTTCTTAAGTCAAAGGTAGTGTCTACTTGTGTTGCTAATTTTGTGAGCATGTTTGAACATGCATAAGTTAAATAAATTCAATGGAAGGGCTTATGTAACTTAAGATCTAAACAAGCTCTGATACCAATGATCTAGGTCATGCCCACGTGTACGCTAGGGACAATAGTTCGACTAAAGAAGTCGAGAATTGTTATGGCGGAAGCATAACAAGGATAAGGTAAAGCAATAAATAGGATATATCGACAAAAAGTGTACACATAGAAAATATGAAATAATTCATACCAATTTCTACTAATACTTATTCTCCATGAGGGTTCATCGATGTATACTGCAATAGTGTACATGTTTATATAGAATGTTGAGACACTTGGGTGACTACCCATTACGTTCAGTTACAAAAGAAGTTATAATGGTTCAAAATTTCAACCATCGCAAATGACTAGAAGATAGAGAGATACTCTATCGATGTTAGCCAATTGTCGATGTCGACAATGCATGTCAATATGTTGTATGCCGAGTGCGAAACCTGTCAAGTTTGTTGAAGTTGGTTGTGTCGAGGTTTGGACTTGTCAAAGCTGATGTTGAACATGTCAAAGTAGTAGAAGTAGTTGAAGTTTGACAACATGCCAACTGATGAGTGGATCAGCTTTATCAAACTTTTATGCTTCTATCTGTTGTGTTGACTTGTCTTATTTTCCTTCATGATTTAATCTTTTCTGAATTGAATGCTTTTGTGTTTCTTTCTCTATTTTTATGACTTTGTGTATTTTTCTTGATTTTCCCCTAGTTTCCATTTGGTATGAAAACTCACTGGGTCCACTAAGCCTCATGAGAAATCCTTGGACATACATATCACATCCACTTAATTACAAAATTAAATATTATTGCAAATATATTACAATTTTAACATAACATTTTAATCCTAAGTTTTGAAATTAAAAATTGTGGAAATTAAATAAATGAAAATTGACTCCTTGTCAAGATAGGATTAGTCCCTAATCATTATGGTTTATCTAAGAAATAGAGTAGCCATCAATACCTCTTGGAGGGGAAATTAAAGTGTTAGAAAAATGAGTAAAGAGAGAGGGGGTTTATAGAGATAGATGTAAGGTAGGGTTAGGTATTAGGGTGACAAAGAGAGAGAGAAAGATAGGGGAAGAGTATGAAGGGAGGGAGAGAGGGGGGGGTTGAGAGAGAGAGAGAGAGAGGGTAAGGGAGAGAAGGGGAGATGGAGAGAGTGGGGTTTGGGTGGAGGGGATGATATAGGGCATTTTCCAAAGAACTAAAATGTACAAGTTAATATTTAGAATCATTATTTTCACTCCTAATACCATCATGAGGTCCCCATACCCATCCCTAGTGTGTAAAACCTTGAAATGGTGCACATATGACACTTTTAGGATACACATTTTTTATAAGTACTTTCAAACCCATCCCTAGTGATATTTTAAGCCTGAGTATGCTTTAGTAGTTGTCCTCAAACCTCGATCAAGGGCATGATACCAATCCCTAGTGTGTAAAACTTCATAATGGTGTTCATATTATACTTGTGGAATAAAAATACAATTTGCAGGGCTTATGTGGTGGTTTCAAACCGTAGTTTTTGGTATGTGAACCATAAAACCATATCTTAGTCTCTCAGACAATAGTTTTAATGCTTGGCCATTGGTAGTGCCTCGAGAACCATATACTATGGAAAAACTTGTAATGGTTTTGATATGACCATGGGAAATGCCCCAAGAAATATGCATACTGAACAAAAATTCCCAATTCTATATGTATCCCACTTAGAGGCTAAGGAAACCCTCTAAAGGTTGTGCTTAGTGGTTTAAGACCTCCTTTTGTCCCATGAGCGTCAAAAGCTTCATTTATGTCATGTTGGTCTTTTTTTCCTCACTTCATCATAGTGAATACCTTGACATCCATGCCTAGTATGTAAAACCTCCTATTAGTGCACATATCCCATTTGAGGGTCAAGGATCCCTTTTAGAGGGAATGTGTGGTGTTTTGAGGCCATGTTCATGGATTGTATCCTTACTATATTTACACATGACTTGAGCTTCTTTATTTCCTTACTTGATCATGGTTAAGACCCATCCTTGGTGAAAAAAATATCATAATGGCATTGTTATCCTAATCTAAGACCAAATTACCCCTTTAAAGATGATTTTCATATTTAACGATTCGAAGACTCATTTATGGCTCAAGAGCCTTAAAATATTATTCTTAAGTCCTAGCACCATTTATTTCCTCCTATGAGCATTATCAAGGTCCAAAAACCCATACTGATGTCAAAAAAATTTCATGGCACCCATATTTCATTCGAAAGGAAAACATTCCATATAGAGGGCTTTTGTTTTTGTTCAAGGTATCATTAATGGATTATAAGACAATATATAAGACTAATTTAGATCCTACAACCCATGGTTTCCTTTTTCTTCCATGGTCAATGTCTCTAGACCCATGCCTTACACTCAAATTCTCTCTATAACTCCATATCTAACTAAGAGGCCAAACATCTGAACATGTGTTGTTGTTGAACCCCAAGTTCAAATACCAAGGCCCTATAAGCTTCATTTTGGGCCAATGGATTGAGACTTACAAAATGGCACATATATCTCATTTGATGGGAAAATATTCCCTATAGAGGGTTCTTGTTTTTGCTCAAGATGTCATTAATGGATTATGATCCCATATAGAAGACAAATTTAGATCCTACCACCCATGTTTTCCTCCATCTTCCATGGTCAATGTATTTTCCTCCATCTTCCATGGTCAATGTCTCGAGACCCATGCTTGGTACTGTAAATCTCTCCATAACACACATATATTACCAAGAGGCCAAATATATGAGTTTCTGTGGTTTTTTCAAGCTTTCCTTTTCCACATCCATGGTGGATGAGTTGGAATTTTTTCTTCTAGTTTCAGATTACCAAACTTTATGGCTTGTATTGCATTATAGGGAATCACATCATGTTTTATAACTTCATGTTTTTCAAACGTGATTTTATATATCCTTCACTTGTCCATTGTTAATGAAACTGCACACATGATTACAAAACTCTACATGCATATTCTAAAATGTATATTTTTTGAATAAATATTTATTGTTTTCTATTTTTTTATTCATTTTTATTTGCACTCATGTCAGATTTATAAAAAACACAGGTCATGTATTTCAGCTTTAACTTTTGACTAGCTCACCTATTTTGGAAACAGAACACGCACAAGTGTACAAGAAGGCCTACGCCATAAAAAAAAGTTGATTGAATATGTTAACACCATTATAATGAGTCCTAACACTCAACCTTGTCATTTTAGGGATTCACTGACTTCCTTAATTTTTTAAAAATACAAAATTAACTTTGGAAAATTAGAGTTGCACAAGAACCACCTGTTATCTACAACTCTACATATTGTTTTCACAAAATTCAAAAATTTAGATACCAAACCCAAGGCCTAATGCAAACATATGAATTATGTTTTATAGAAAAAGTAACATACCAATATTAGACGAACACAACTTATTTGGGAGTTATAACTATTTTCCAAAAATAAAAGTTAAATATTTGGGTAGGTTTGTCTACATTTCATCTTCTTACACCATATTCTAAATAGCTATGTAGGTACCTCTAATAATTCATTTTAATGATCAGATTTCTATTTTTCCAGAAGTCCAATACAGTTAATGCATCATAAGTGGGTATCATAACCTTGCACCAACCGAGGTGTAGAAGAGAGGTAAATTTGTTTACTTTGATATGGGGATGCCATGGGACTAGTGTTGTCGCTACCCATTTTCATGAAAGAGGTAAAATTTTCGATTAGATTAAATACATGTTTATTGATTAGGATTCAATCCTATCTAAAATATTTGCAATAGTTTCTGATGGGGCAGTAAATGGCTTACATCTCGGTTTCAAACATGGTGCATTACTTAACTCCTCAACTTCTCTTTCTACATTCTCATCATAAATATATATGCATTAATATCTTAATTAAAAAAAGTAAAAATATTCAAACATATTAAGGTTACATTAATGTGGTGTTTAGAAAATTTATATGTTTTCCAAATATGATATTTAAGGACTTTATATGCTTTTCTAAATATATAAATTTGTAATAATTGTAATATGTTAAGTCAATTCAAATCTTTTAAGTGATTGTGAATCGAATATATCTCATTTATTATTTAATGCATGGTCCACATGTGTATTTACTATCCATCTTATCATGTCATACTTAAAAGAATTAGTCCATACTAATTATCATATATATTACCCCGTGTCATATAATCACATTCCAAATTAGATCACTCTAGGGGTGTCTAATCCCTAAAGGAGACTTATGGTACTCAGTGGCCATGACTAGAAATATATCACATAGTATAACCACTTTACCAAGTAAAGTATGACACCTCAATAAATTAGGATATTGGTAGGACTTGATATTACTCACAAGTCTACAATCTTGATATTACTCACAAGCTCGTCTCCATAACTCGAGGTCCATTTCATAGGGTACCTTCTATGATAATACTTGACTCGATATTACTCACAATTCTAGTCTTGATATTACTCACAAGACTCAACTTGATACTACTCACAAGTTGTACAATAAAACATTACCATGTTAATAATATGAATACGCATAGGAGTTGATATGACTCGCAAGTCCGACTTGATATTACTCACAAGGTCGGAGAATGACTCTTGATGTTGTACAATCAACAAGGTTTATAGAGAGGGGGGTTGGTTAGGGAAAGATGGGGTTGGCGAGAGGGAGAGACAAAGAGAGAGTTACGAGGAGAGGGGGGGAGAGTGGGGGAGGAGGGTTAGGGAGAGAGGGGGGGTTTGGTGGAGAGAGAGAGAGAGAGAGAGAGATGGTACATGAGGGGGTTTAGAGAGGGGGGTTAAAGATACATAGAGATAGGGAGATATGGGAGTAGGGTTGGGTGGAGAATAAGAGAGTTGCAAGTTGAAGAGACAGAGAGATGAGATGCAGGGGTTGAGAGAAAGAGAGAGGGGTTTGTTGAGGATAGAGAGACAAAGAGAGTGTGGGGTTATGGATAGAGAGAGATATGGGCAGGTTGAGAGAGGGGGGGGTTAGGGAGAGACCGAGGGGGTTATAGAAATGAGTATAGAGAGAGAAGGGGGGTTATAGAGATAGAGGGCATGTATGTCACATGCCTGAATTTGCAAAACATTTTATGTTTTAAGAAACCTTATGCTATATTTTATTATAAAGTTTGTAATTAATGACCAAGTGGGGTCAAGGATAATTGAATGTAATTGCTGAATATTTTATTAATAAATAAATGAAAGATGAGACAACAGCTTACGGAAGCTGTTAAATGAGTATTTTACAGGTCACTTGGTGGAGAAGGCTGCGTTGAGAGTAGAATGACACTTGGCAGCATCCTCAAACTACTTCTAGCTGTTGCAGGAGGAAACTTCCCTATTTTTGTGGTCATGTTCCCCAAGAAAGTGGAACAAGAGCAGGTGGCTCATTAAGTGAAAATTGACCCAAAAGACATAGGAATCTTAATAAAATTTCCCATTGAAGACAGCTAAGGCTGCTCATTCTTGACTTGTGAACATTTTGAGTGAATGAGTGCACAAGAAAATTCGATGGAGGGGACTAGTTGAAGTATGTTTTGAGTAGAAAGTGTTGAAGACCTAAACTAGTGCAGTTATTCTAAGCTAAGTTCATATTGTTGCATGCAGAACTGATTGACTGCTGAACACTCAGTAGAGATGTAGAGGATTACTAAACTACATCTCTCACCTAGTACTTCTACCAGGTGGACCAGGAGACAAGCTCGGGGGTCCTGAGATTTGCAGTCCAACTTTTCTCCAGGAGTTGGTTGGGAGGAACAGCATCCTTAAGTTGTTGTCACCTCATCTACATTTCCAGGTTCTACTTGATTTATCTAGCTATCTAATTGTTTTTATTGTTATCTGGAAAGTTTGAGTTTAAGAAAGGAAATGTTATGCTTCTGATCTGTTGCTGCTAGGGTTAGTGTAAAGAAATACTTTTACTGTGAAAAGATTGTGAAATACTTATTTAGATAGATTAGGGTAAATGATTAAAAGTTCTAGTTTTACTGTCAGATAGAAAAAAAATACCTAACTGTATTTTTCCACACCTTTTTTAAAGGTAGTACTCTAGTACAGTAGGTTAAATTAACTTCAAATAAAGAATCGAATAAAGTATGCATGAATGTGAATTATTATCTTCTACAGATTCATAAGAATGATTCATATGTATGTATTTCTTTTTATTTCAGGTGTCTTTGTTTAGACAAAATACTTGAATAACATAAACAAATCTTCCTAGGAAAATATCTGAAAGTATAAATTTACTTAGTTGGTGTATTTACACAGTAGATGGACTAATTACTATAAATTTATTATTATTATAAGTAAATAAAAGACATTATAAAACAGAAAGTAAATAAGTTGGGTCAACATAAAAGATATAGTATAATAAGGCTAGAAGTTATTAAATAACTTCATCCTTAAACTAAGAAAAATAAAACTAGAATAACTTTATAAACAATTACTAACTATGTATTTTAAGCTAAAAGAAACTAGGGTTTATCAATAAAACCTAATTAAAGGAACTGTGAAATATAAATAATTGCGTCGAGAGGCACTCTACAGCCCAGTATGGGGGAGATCTTGTAACGTGATGTAACGTTAGTAACGTTTGTAACATGTCGGCAAAAAATAATAGTGATAGTGAATATTATGGGAGAGATCTTGTAACGTGATGTAAGGTTAGTAACGTTTGTAACATGTCGGCAAAAAATAATAGTGAGAGTGAATATTATGGGAGAGATCTTGTAACGTGATGTAACGTTTGTAACATGTCGGCTTTGTAACGTTTGTAATATTGAAGTAACTAATGTAAAAAGTAGTAAATATTTTGTTGTATAACTTGTGACTTAGCAGGGGCCAAGATATCCGGAAGCTCAGGGAGGTGAGCCTCTATCCCAGGGGTTGCCTACCCTTCTAACCTTCAAGAAGATATCACATGTTGTTCTTAACCACTAGGCCCACTGAAGTGCTCTTACATATTCAATAAAATTACTATATTACAAACTGCACACAAAGGAAAGACGGCTATAGAATTCATAGTATCCTTAATTTACTTGCAAACAAAATGAAAAGGCTATAGAAACCTTAAATACAGTTTCTTTCTTCATTGCTACAGCTATTTTCAGGTCTCTTTTGAACGAAGCTTGCGACAGGATTGTGAATCCAATACATGGATCCGTTGGACTTGTGGTCGGGTAACTGGGCAATGTGTCAGACAGGAGTATAGAGCATCCTGTGAGGATCGTTCCTTGCCATTGCGTCGGATAGTTCTGGGACTCATGTCGTGCCAATGGAAACCATGGGTCATCGTGAGAAACTCGGATCAGTGAAGACCAAATGCAAACTGAAGGGCCTGTCACATTGGAAAGCCAGAAGAAGAAAACAAGAACATGAACACCTTAGCAATAATATGGATTCGATCTACAAATCTAGCGAATGGGGAGATGTAACAAATACCTTACAAAATGCTGATGAGAAATACAAAGAGAAATGTTCAACATTTTTTTCAAGGAAGGAAGTCGATGAATTCATTGGTGCTAATCAAGAACAAAATGGAATACTACCTTGATCTCTGTAACGTCAAAACCAGTCAAACAGAAGTTGAAGCTCCGTGTAATGAGGTAGGGTTAGAGCTCACCCTTGGCTCTCAGAAATATTTTCCACATACTCCTGATAAATCATTAGGTTTTGACATACATTGCAGTGACGCCTTCTGGGACCAGTGTGTGGAGAATTGCTTGCCATGATAACGTCATTTTCTCCCACCTGTGTATATAGACATGGCGGATATACAACGATTGTAGCTATTGTATTGTATTGTGTAGCGGATTTAGTAAACTACTTGTAGGAAAATATTAAGTATTCTAAAAATCAACCGATAGTACCCTGTGGATATCAAATTTGGGATATAATACGAGTTAGAATTATGTACCTATATTTTGTATTTTGCTTCGACTAATTTTATGTTTCCATGCAATGAATTCTGTTGATAAATTAGAAAAGAACCTTGAAAGTGATTAAGTAATACGTATTTACCATGTTAATATTTTCGAGATTAAATGTCGGTCATAAAAAATAAAATTTTTAATTATCCTCCAAAATAAATATCGGCCACAAAAATAACCTAATATGGGGGAGATGTTGTAATGTTCCTATCTAACAAAACAATAAAAATAAAAAAAAATTATTGGCCAACAAAAAAGTCAGTAAAAAAAACAACACAATATGGGGGAGATGTTGTAATCTTCCTACTTAACAAAATAATAAAAAATAAAAAATTGAATTATCCCCCAAAAAATGTTGGTCTTGAACCATGTGCAAGGCCTCCTAAACAACCCATGGTTTTATTGTACATGGTTTAGGAGGGCCTTGCAAATGGTTTTAAAACCATGTGGAAGTCCTCCTAAACAACCCATGCTTTTATTGTATATAGTTTAGGAAGTTGTTGAAAATGGTTTTAAGACCTTGTGCAAGGCCTCCTAAACCACCCATGGTTTTAGGAGGGCCTTGCACATGGTTTTAAAACCATGTATGGGGGAGATGTTGTAATGTTCTTTCCTAACAAAATAAAAAATAATAAAAAATATTATATGTCAGCCATAAATAGTATTAATATTAATAATAAAAATAATATATGTCGACATTAAATTAAAATATTTGATCCCTCTCGACGCTTCATAGAGCCTAGGATTTGGATCTATGTTGGTAGTACCACCTCTTCTATTAACAGAAGGGTTATTCTTTTCACTTAAATAAATTTAAAATTGCATATTTTATTTATATAACCATAAGCATCAAATAGGTGACATTATAAAATTACCTGCATTATTCACAAAGAGCAATAATAAAACTGCTTGGGTAAAATATAAACGAAAAAGAAATAAAAACATGTCAATATATTTCAACCCATGATAACAGTAAAGATTCAGGAGATATTATTCACTCCATGTTTATTTATCTTCTTACTGACAATAATAATAAATTTTATGTTCTAAAACCCACTGCCTGAACACTAAATTATATTTTCAAACATAATTAAAATAAAACAACGAATTACAGTAACAAAAACCTTTATTAGGTTAAATTTAGGAGAATCAACCACAGCAACTAAACATTACAGTCTGCCTTCCTCTTTTAAAAATCACTGTAGATAACTATATAATTTTTTTATCAAAAATATAAATTACAATACAGTAAGCTTCGAGCTTAATAACAATTTAAAAAGCATCTATACCCTAACTATCACAGTATTCTTAAAGGTTACAGCCTAATGGCCTTTTACAAACTAATTTATGGCTTAAAAGCCTGTGTAAATAACATAACTGTAAATAAAAACTACGACTGAGAAAGACAAAATTTCTCAAAGTTTCGGCTGTGAAAGCCCCAAATCTTTTCAACTCAAAATAGCCCCAAGGGCTTGAAGAATTTTAACCAACACATCATAAGTATCGGCCTCATGGCCTTTCAAAACTTTTAAAAAAAAACATAGTATTTCCACGTCCGTGTCGTTTTTCCAAAACAAACAAAATAACATATAGTCACGGCTGAACAGTAACCCTACAACCACATGGCAAGTGACAGCAAATACACCATACAACCATTGCAGGAGATAACCTAGGCCAGACTGAGGCTTACCCAAAGGGTTACAAAGCCTGAAATTTTCCTGGCATGGCGTTTTCATGGATTGTATTTCCAACATGGAGTATCCATTGAAGCCTGCAAAAGTGGAAAACCACAAATTATTAAACCCTATTAGTAGTAAAAATATGAAATTTACACAGTGCAAAAATGGACAAGAACTAAAACATTTCATACCTAGATGTATTTTCATTGTCGTTGTGGTAAGGAAGATAGTATAATCAAACCCTGGCCTCAATTAAAGTTAGAGCAAGCTTCAAGGTATCACTGCCAGAAGAATGCAAGCAAGCAGCGTTTAAACCGACATCAAAAACCATGGGGAAACAGAGGCAAAGCCCTCTTTAGAAATTGAGCTATAAAAACGGTTACCCAATAAGGCCACACTATGATGAATTCAAGGCCGTGTTCGCACTATCAAGTACACCAGTGTGTGGAGGATGGCACTCACAGAGTCAAGTTAATGACAGAAAGGGCGTTTACAGAATTTAGGTAATGGCCCATGGAGAGTTCTCACTTAGGTCAAGAACAGCGGCTACATGAACTTCTTAACACAGTAAAACGATGTAACGACAAGGAGGCTTGAATACATTGGCATGACAGTCAGGCCATGCAGCCATGAGCTGCAGCTCCTCACACCACGAAATGGAAAAAAAAATAAGGAAAAATGTGAGTTAGGGTTTTAGGACAGCCTTATATCATTTCCAAGGTCAACCAAAAACCTATCCAACAAACATCAACCACGTGACTCAGAAATTATTTGGAAAGGGTGGGTTTTAGGTTATAGTTCGAAAAACCTCTGGAGCGGCTTGCAAACAATAAGTATATGATCAATTAAAACTTGATATAACCTTGTATTAAATTTTATCATCCTTTATCATGGAGTGTATGCTTGTTATTTCTCTAACGAGTAACATAGGGAGGTAGTAGTTATACTAGGGTTTTTATCATGTATTACAATCTTAGAATTGGGTGAAAACATTCACAAAGAATCCTTCAATGTTAAAGGGAATAACAAACATTAATAAAAGAGAAACCATATCATAGTATAAGACCTTATAAAAGGGCTTAATCTTTAATGTTTGTATGCTTGAAGAACTAAGTTAAGGTTGAGCTAGATTTAGTTAGTCTAGGTAATAAATTACGTATCATTTTAAGATACTAGTATATTGTTTACCAATAATACCCTATGAGATGAGGATTAATCTACAAAGGTTAAAAAGGGATAGATTTTTATAAGAATAATTCTTTCTTCCTTACATAAAAAGCCACAGTGCTATAGTTTAAAGGAATACAATGTGTACTAGTACATCTCTTTTTGGTAAATATTAGAATAGTTAATAAACTATCATACGCACTAAGCAATTGTTTTATATGTGTCTTTCAGTCAATGTACTTAATGTCTATTCATAAGTTTCCTAGGATAACTTAACTCGATATTGTAGAAACAAATACCTTGGAGGTTACTCAGTATTGAGTATATAACCAAAGGAAACTGGTTATACGAAATGCCTTTCACTAGAGTTACATATAGACATTAAGCTGAAATTATAATAGTGAAAGTTAAACGAACAAGTTTTAGTTGTAATGGACGGGAAGAGTAACTGAGCTAAGTTCAGTTTACTAATAGTACTTATATTACTAGTAACTATGTAGAACATAAATAATCAAATCAACGATACATCTTTTTCTGCTCAAAGCTGTAAAATAAATAAATTTACTAGCAGTCTATTTTATGCTAGTTGAGATAATATTCTTGATCTGGAAACTGGTAACAAACTTCTTACCTATAAAGGACCTGTAAAAGAAGCATCACTTTACTGCATTAGCTATAAGCTAATTAAGCATCGATCTCAACTGAAGTTCACCTATAAAGGACCTGTAAAAGAAGCATCACTTCACTGCATTAGCTATAAGCTAATTAAGCATCGATCTCAACTGAAGTTCTTTCCTACTTGTCATAAAACAATAAACAAACTTAGTACTATAATTTAAATAGATGTTTCAATTCCTATTATTTCGATTCATAATTTGCTAAATTGGATCCTTGACATTGAATGATTAAAACAAACTAATAAGTATAAAGAATTAGAGACTAACAATATATTCGGTTCTAGTTTAACATTGTTCTTAAGTAACCGTTAGTAGTTACTTGTTCCTAGGCAGTGACAACTACAAACATTTTATGTTACATGAAAAATTTTAAATTTTTACGAATTTTTGGAGTATTACAATGTAGGTTTAGGGATCATTGGTATATATATATATATATATATAGAGAGAGAGAGAGAGAGAGAGAGGCTTTATGCTTTAGGGTATTAGGAGATATGTAGAGTTGAGAGAGAATGGGGGTGCGGTTATAGAGAGGGAGAGGGTTTAGGGAAAGGAGGGGCTATAGAGAGAGAGAAAGGGAGGGGGAGTAGGGAAAGGTGGGGTTCTGGAGAGAGGGAGAGAGGATGGTCAATGAGAGAGGGAAAGGGGCAGTTGGGAAAAGAGGAAGAGGGAGGGGGTTTGAGAGAGATGGGATGCGAGGGGGTTATAGAGAGGGAGGGGGGGTAGGGAAATAGGGGAGAGGGAAAGTGGAGGGGTTGGGTGGAGAGGAAGAGAGACAGTGGTCAGAGATACAAATATATGATATACATGGGGTGCAGAGAAAGAGAGAGGGGTTAGGTTTTAAGGTAAGATAGAGGGGGGTTAGGGAGAGATGAAAGAGAGAGGTGGTGTGAGAAAAAGAGAAAGATGGGGGTGGGGGTCATACTGATAAAGGGATAAGTAGTGAGACAAGGGGAGGGAGAAATGAAAACACTATATATAATAGTGTGTGCATGTTAATAATGTGTACACACAACTTTGTAAGGAACGTTCTTGCACTATTAGCATGCACGTGTTAGCTATGTGTACATGCTCTTGATTTATTTTTTTGGCGTTTTTACCTTTTTCCATTTCTATGGTGGATGAGTTGGCAGGTTTGGTTCTAGGTTCGGATTGCTAAACCTTATGGCTTGGATTGCATTATAGCAAAACACATAATTTTTTGTAACTTCATGCTTTTCGACCTTAATTATGTATATGCTCCACTTGCCCACTACTAATGAAACTACATACACTTATAGAACTGTGTGTATATATTCCAAATATATATATTTTGAATAAATATGTTATTGTTTTCTATTTTTTATTCATTTTTATTTGCACTCATGCCGTATGTATATAAAGCACAGGGCATGTCTTTCAACTATAACTTTTGACTGGCTCACCTATTTCAAAATAAAAAAAAGAACCCGCATAAGTATATAGAAAGACTTATGCACTAAAAAAACTTTGCTTGATTATGTTAAGGCCATGATAGCAGGGTCTAACGCTCGACCTTGTCATTTTAGTGATTTGTTGACTTCTTTAATTTTTAAAAATGTAAAATTAACTTTGAAAATTTTGGAAAAAATATTGCACAAGAACCGCATGCTATCTACAACTCTACAT
>LPNX010226777.1:52275-62819 GCA_001517045.1 Pseudotsuga menziesii
TTGCTATAATTAAAACCTTAAATTATTGAAAAAACATAAATAAAATTAATTTTTGAAAAAAATAAACTCAATGCAAATTGAAGCCTAGTAAAGGTTTGTGTTGGAATATCATTCAGAGTGGTGTGTTCAGGACTAGTAGATGGTAGCTAGTGCTCAGTCTTAAAGTATTGTCATTGATGGCAATCTGCTATAAAGAGAAGGGGAACTGATGTCAAATGGATGTGGCAATCTACTGAAAAATAGGCAGGCACGCAGGTATCGATGGAGAAAACTCTTAATCGGAAGTCGAAAGATATTTACATCAGAAGCGGAGTGACTTTCCCAGCCGCAACGGTGGAAAAGGAAAGGTTAAAGACATGCACGACTATAAGCATCGGCAGTCGGAGTGCTTTGGACTTCGGACGCTTAGTTGCTTTGGGAGCCGCAAAGGCGGAAGGATAGTGACTTTCCCAGCCGCAACGGTGGAAAAGGAAAGGTTAAAGACACACGCGACTATAAGCATCGGCAGTCAGAGCGCTTTGGACTTCGGACACTTAGTTGCTTTGGGAGCCGCAACGGTGGAAGGATAGTGACTTTCTCAGCCACAACGGCGGAAGACCATCAGACTGCAAGTTCCGTAGTCAACTTTGACAAAAGGAAATTTATATGGCGGATGGTTAGCTCGTTAAGGAGCCGCAACAGCGGAGAATGAAAGAACAAAAGGTTCTGACGCGAAACTAAACAATCAGCCGACTAAGGCAAATACATCGGAGAAGAATACCAAGACTAAAGCCGATTATATTTCTGCAACGGCGGGGGTATAAGCAAATAAACTTTCGATGAATTTAAACAAGCAGCAGCTCAACTCCAGCATTGGACAAAGTTTTTTTTCTAAAGAATCATGAGATGTCTATCATTCAAGCAATTGATGACCAAAACCGCAGAAGGAGATGAATAGCACAGATGGCTTAAAGAGCAGAGGAAGTCTCCATATTTAGAATCGAGCCCAGGACTCTTTGAACTGGAAGCAGTGGAACATGAAGAGTCTAGCACTGTATTGGTTTGATGAGGAGCCAATGGGATCAGAGATTTAGAGTATGACTTTTCGTGAAATGCAGAGAGTCAGGCAAGCTGGGTATTCAAAGGGTTTTTTTAGTTAGAGATCTTGAGAATCTATGGTATTCGTGGAATGTGAATCGTTTTTGTACATATCAGCGTTCGAGATGTTGAGAGTCTTGACAGTTAGAAATCTATGAACGGTTTCTCATTTGTAATTAGATGGTACATGAAGAGTCCGTAACAGTTTCTGTAATGAACAGAGAGAATGAGAACCGACTGAAATTTATATATATATATTGTAGCAAGCAGAATATATTGTGAGTTGTTTTTAAGGAGAGTAATGGTGTGCAGAGTATTAAGAGATCAGTACTGTAAACTGATACTGAATGAGCAGAGCAGCAGAGAAGAGGAACTGAAGAATGTGCTGAACAGTTGAATAGAACAGAGGAGCAGAGAGCCGATGTTGAACAGAGCAGAGTGGTTTGGTAAGCAGAGACATATCTATATTGTTGAATTTTGATTCTATTGGAAAGTCTAGCAAATAAGGGAGGTAGGGAGGTGCTAGGGGAGACTTTATGTCTCTGTCTGCAAGTGGTTTCTTGTAGAGATTGAAGATTGGTGTCTTCACTCAGTTGGTGCTGGGATAAACTAGAAGTTGGTGCTCCCACCCAGTTGGTGTTGGGTCACAGTGAGAGTTGATGCTCTCAGCAAGTTGGTGCTTGCATTTAGAGGTTGCAACCTCTTTAAGTCGGTGCTCAAATAAGAAGTGATGTACAGCCATTGAAGCCTTTGACATCATAAGAAGAAGAGGTTTTTTCCCTTATGGGTTTCCTCGTGAAATATTTGTGTATCATATATGTGATTAAATGTGGTGATTGAATGCTGTGTTTTATTTTATCTGCTCTTATGTTTATAACTCTGAATTCATAGCAAAGATTGACTGCCATAAAATTTATTGATTCTAAGTTGAAACAAGTATATTGTAACAAATCTTAACTAACTGATTCACCCCCCCTCTCAGTTAGTTTATACCTGTAACAATTGGTATCAGAGCAGCGTTCCTTTTGGTTAAGGTAGATCCTAAAAAGTTAAAATGGCTAGTCAAGATGAATCAATAAACAAAGCACCAATATTTGATGGTAAAATTTTTGCTTTCTGGAAGGTTAGGATGAGAACATACTTAATGTCCCTAGGTGCTGATGTTTGGGAAGTAGTAGAGACTGGGTATGCAAAACCTGTTTTGCTAGCATCCAAAGATGATAAGCTAGAGTTTAATTTCAATGCAAAAGCAATGAATGCTATTCTCAGTGGTCTTGCTGAAACTGAATTTGTAAAAGTAATGCATCTTGATTCTGCCAAAGAAATGTGGGATAAGCTTATTAGCAGCTATGAAGGAAATGAGAAAGTTAAAGATGCCAAGTTTCAGACTCATAGGCTAAGATTTGAACAACTGAAAATGAATGAAGATGAAAGTATTAGTAAATTTTTCCTGAGAGTTGATGAGTTAGTAAATGCTATGAGAGCTCTTGGTGAAAAAATAAGTGATGATGATACCTTCCTTGTTCATAAAATCCTGAGATCTCTGCCTGACAGATTCAACCCTAAAGTCTCAGCTATAGAAAAAATGAGTGATTTTAAAATGTTATCTCTTGACCAATTACTAGGAATTTTGATAGCCTATGAAATGAGGATTAGTAAAGACCAAAACACATCCAGAGAAGCCTCTTTTAAAGCTAAAAAGAGTACAGAGGCAGATGTGGATGAAATAGAAGCAAAATTTGTGAGAAGACTGAAAACGGGGTCAGGAAAATACAAAGGCAAACTTCCTTTCAAATGTTTTAACTATGGTAAAATACGACACTTTGCTGCTAAATGCCCTCATATGAGGAAAGAGCAGAGTTCTGCAGATGAAGAGAAATTTCTAAAGAAGAAGTATAGTAAAGAAAACAAGTACAAGAAGAAAAGTCTACGTGTGAATGATGATGAATCCACAGAAACTTCAGAAAGTGAATCCTCCCATGAAGACAAAAAGAATGATTTCATGCTTATGGCTATAGAGGATCTAGAGATGAGTTGTACAGAGATGAATGATGAAGATGCCATTGTGGACATGGAGGGAGAGCTGATGAGTGCTCTAGAGGAGATTGATAGACTAAGAATAAAGAAAACAAAACAAAAACAACTATTAATCCAGTATGAAACCAATGGAAAATGCATCTCTCTAATAAAGCTAGAGCTGGAAGAGGCAAAGAAAATTGAAGAGACTCTAAGACAACAGCTAGTTGAAAGCAAAACCAGATGTGAACATCTAGAGAAAGAAGTAGTAATTGTTAAGAAGGATTTAGAAAAATTTCAAGCCTTATATCATCAGAATATCTCTAGTATCAAAGCTTCAGAAGAGCTAAATAACATTCTAAATAGACAGAGGTCACCTCAGATTAAGTTTGGTCTAGGCTATGGTCAAGCTGCAAGTAGCAGTGGTTCAGAAAGCAAAGAATCATCAAACTTGATCCCCAGAATAATAAATGTTGAAGCATGTAAAGACAATAATGAAAATCGATCAAAGAGTGATAAAAAGCAAGAGAATACCGATCTAAATAGAAAATCAGTACAGTCAAGAGTTCATGAAAAAAAGCCATATAACAAAATCAAGTATGCAGATCAGAATTACAATTATGAGCATCATAACTCAATACATTACTTTTCTAGAAATCCACCAAGAGTTAGGTATGCTAATTTCTTCAATGGTTATTGTTTCTGTTGTTCTAACTTTGGGCACAGAGCTACCAATTGTTTTTACAATTTCAGAAACATTCAAAGAAGGATGTCAAATAACAAACAGATGATACATCAATCAGCGTATAGTCATATGGGTTGTGTATCTCAATCAGCTGTTAAAAGAAGAATGCAAAACAGAAATACTAACCCGTTTGATCTTCTATACAACGAAACAGAATGTTACATATGTCACAACTTTGGGCATAAAGCTACAAAATGTAACTTGAAAGAGAACAAAACAGAATAAAAAATGAAATATACAGCTGAACGAAATGTATGGAGGAAGAAAGAGAGTTCTCATTGTAATCTCGTGCTCTCAGTTCAGAAATAGAAGAATCCTTGGTACATTGATAGTGGATGTTCAAAACATATGTCAGGAGATAAAGAGAAGTTTATTTCTATGTCAGAGCAGAAATCTGGGAACGTAACATTTGGAAACAATGCACCAGGAAAGATCAGAGGCAAGGGAATGGTTAGTCTTAGCAATGGTAAAGGAAAGGCTCAAGATGTGTTATTTGTAGATGGGTTGAAGCACAACCTTCTCAGTGTGAGTCAAATATGTGACAAAGGGTGTGAAATCTTGTTCACTGCTAAAGATTGTAGGGTGAATCCATGGACCTGGGTAACACTTTTTGGCAAGCGGATTTCGGCAAAAGCAAAAAAATGTACCTCGACCGAGGTTTTATTAAGCCCTCGACCGAGGTTTTAATACCTCGACCGAGGTTTTATCAAGCCCTCAACCGAGGTTTCTTTCAGCCCTCGATCGAGGTATTTATTAACCCTCGGTCGAGGTATTAAAACCTCGACCGAGGGTTAATAAATACCTCGACCGAGGTCTGGACCTCGGTCGAGGTACATACCTCGACCGAGGTACCTCTATCAAAAAACTATAAAATGAGGCCGCGGGGTCCGCGGCCCTCTTTTTTCAACCTTTTACCTGCGAATACTCGACCGAGAGACAGCGACGGAAGGATTGGCACCCGAAAGCAACCCAAGCACCCCAAAGCAACCCAACCTCATCACAATGTCGGAGCCAAGAGGTAACAGTTTAAATAATTGTTTTTCAATTTAAATGGAATTTAAAATAAATGTATGTTTTTATAATTTTCATGTTTGAAATGTGTACCGGCAAGCAGAAATGCTGCCGGATTTTTGAAAATTTGTAGTTAAATTCCCTTTTTTGTTATTTTGTTATAAATATATATAAATTATGCCAACTGGTAGAGTTTATGCTACCGGTTTAATTTTGAAATGTGTCCCGGGCAAGCCGAAATGCTGCCCGATTTTTTTCAATCCTCCGTGAATTCATGGAGGATTGAAAAAAATTGGGCAGCATTTCGGCTTGCCCAGGACACATTTCAAAATTAAACCGGTAGCATAAACCCTACCGGGCGGTAGGGTTTATGCTACTGGTTTAATTTTGAAATTTTGAAACCCTAAACCCTAAACCGGTAGCATGTAGGGTTTATGCTACCGGTTGCATAAACCCTATCGGCAGGGTTTATGCTACCGGTTTAATTTTGAAATGTGTCCCGGGCAAGCCGAAATGCTGCCAGATTTTTTTCAATCCTCCGTGAATTCACGGAGGATTGAAAAAAATCCATAAAACACCAACTAAACAAACCTATATGAACCATAAGACAATGATCACATTTATGATTATTTAGTAGTATTTTTCATATAAATTAATATAAACTAAAATAACAATTATAAATAAAAATGATTTTATATAACAAAATAAAGTAAAAATTAAACACAATAAAGGAACTATTATTTTGAACAAATTTGTTTCTATGGTTCAAAGTAATATTTTAAACATTAATTAATAACATTAAAAAAATGCTTCCATTAAAACCATGAACTTCATACTTAGCCATTAAACTTTATTTGTAAGTTGTTATGTAATATGTTATATTGAAAGTTTGTGATATGTTTCGAGTCTATTTATAGGTAAGGATTCTACATTAAGGAAATATACCTCCTATGGTGATCTCATTTGACATATCTTTCTTGTCGAGTTTAACTTGGCTTGACTTAACTTGTAAAAGAAATTGAGGTGTCAAAAAGTGAGGAAGAATTGTTATTTAAAATTTTTTAATAAAAACATAATTTTTTAATTTAAAAAGAAATGTTTTTTTTTACTTTTTTTTTTACCAAATTGTATTTGGTATCAATATTCATACTTAAATATTGATATTATATTTAGAACTATCAAGACCTAAGTACTTGTGTTTTACTCCTAAATAGACTCACCCAAGGTACATTTTAATTAGTGTGACCTAAGGTACATTGTAATTAGTGTGACTTATTACCATATAGTTCCACTCATAAATACACATAAAATTTCAATTCTTTTTAAGAGCATGTGCATGATACATGATTCATAGAGGAACAGGTCTTAGGGCCTTTGTCTCTAGTATTTGGTCATAAAGCATGGCCTAGACCACAAGGCCTACCCTTTGTATAGACGATGTAAAACTCGGAGTTATATCCTTATTGGACGTATTGAGCAATAGGTGTGGTTCTCTATGTTGTAGACATGATCAAGGTTGTAAGCATCAAATGATCATCAAATTTTTTTAAACAACTACACACATGACTTCTTAATGGTAAGGCTAGTTAATGCCTTATAGAAATAGTAATGATGTTATGGGTGCCCTTTCATGAACCATGATCCTTACCATGATTTTAAAACCATTAACACCTAAAGAAAGACCTAAAGACCCTAACCCCTTCATTAAAAACTATTTGACACCTAATCCCTATAAGTGATTCATCCATATCTCATAAATGCCTAAAATATGAACCCCATAACCCCTTAACTACCAATTTTGTGTCATCCAATTGACATGTCGTATTTTAGTTGTACAACATTTTGATGTATTTTCCAAGTAGGTATGCATGTGAAAAAATTATCTTATATAATGTTTCCAAGTGATTACAGTTATTTTGCAATGATGAATTTTGTAATTAATGAATTATTCATTTTTAAATGCGTATATTTAGATTGAAATTTTTTAAAATAATAATATTTTATCACCATATATGTATGATTTATATATGTCTTATTTCATGTAGATGCGTCTGCACAACGGGGCTCTTCGCTCCGTCGCAGGCATAGCTCTGGTGGATCTGTGGTGGACCCTCGCAGCGGGAGTCATCAGAGGACTGGTAAGTATACCACTGTGCATGATGTACTCTTTGTTGTCAGATACATAAAATTAAATTCTTTCACATGTGTACATTTAATCATTAACTTGTATACATTTATATTTTCACTGTAGGTGCTCCGCCTAGGCGTCCTGCGACGCCACACGCCCCAGCTGGGGAGCCCAGTGGCAGCCACTCTGGCAGCTTTTCACTGGACGATATCGATGATGACGTTGCTGCTGCTATCGGTGGGGAGGCTCCCCCCAAAGGTATATTAAATGCACTTTTTTTTTCAGTTGTCAATACCTTTAATTTTTATTGATTTCAAATTCAGCTACAGTTAATATATGTATTTTGACTGACCTTTATGTTTTCATCCAATTTTCAGGCCACGTAGATGATGACCAGGGCGTTGACCCTTCCCGGGCAGCAAACTGGGATGATGAGGTCGCCCGCATCACATTGCGGGACATTGAGGCGCAGCGTGAGCGCTTGCAGGATAGCATCCGTTCCGCTGCACCCACCTCTCCCACATTTGCTTCGATGTGGATCATGTACGAAGTAGTGAACGATCTGCTGAAGATCTACAAGGCCATCGGACCATTGGGTTCCCTTTGGGTAGTGGCATGCCAGAATAGAAGGGCCAGGGTGATGGGGCCTGATAAATGGCCTGCAGTGAGAGATGCCACTAGAGGCCATGATGTGAAGGGAACACTCTTTGATATCCCTCCTGCCCGCGCTGCTGGTCAACCGCTTAGACTCAGGGAGTTTAAGCTAGAGGCTGCAGTGCCTTTTGTTTATGACAGATTCATTGGAGCGTGGGGCATGTTTCCCCACCATCACCAGGTCCCACTGTACTTTGCAAAACATATATATGTAGAGTTTGTCTTGAATATGCACCCAGATTACACCAGCACACCCTTGAACTTCTATGGTGTTGGTGGGGGACGTAGTGCGACGCGTCCCGGGGCTAGGAGAGACCCTGCAGCTCAGCGGGAGCCAGAGCGTTTGGTAGGCATCCCTAGCAGGAGCTTTCTTAGGACAGAGGACGTCGGCAATCAATCCCAGTTGGTGACTGAGGAGCGGATTTCACTAGCACAGGCCACATGCATGGCAATTCATGGTACCCTGATGGCTGTCCAGGCAGAGAGAGTCAGACCACCCACCGCACCTACAGATCCTGAGCTACAGTGGCTGGGCGATGATGTTATCCGCCTTCTCGATCCCCAGACACTGGCAGAGTATGCTATCACAGCCCGTGATGCATATTTTCGACTGCATAAGAGATGCAGGCCTCGACCAACAGGACAGGTATATATTTATACAATTACGTGTTCATTTGAATGTTTTAATATCAAATAGTATGTCGTCATTTGATTGTCTTGATTGTAATGTATCCTCAAATGAATCATATTTTGAACTAATACGTTGCTTTGTGTTATATCTCCATGCAGGCGCCCACGTTCATGGAGGTCATTTTTTCCACCGACGCATCTGTTGGAGGTCCTGCCCACGTTTCGACAGGGAACATCGATGAGGTATGTGTTAACATTCATCTTTAATTTGAATTTCATAATCAGTCAATTTTTGTACGTGTAATACTAAATGGTTTGTTCTAACTTTCGTCATTTATCTTGTTCAGATTGTACAAGATAAAGGCAAGGGTCCCACACAGGATTGTACACAGTCTCGCCCGTCTCCTACTCACGGCACACCAGTCGACGAGGTAAGTTATTTATGTTCGAATTGTTTGCACATTTATCATCACATTATAATTTACATGGTCAAATTGTAATTCTCAAGTTCAAATTGTAATTAATTAATATAACTAAATTTTCATGTCATGAAAACAGAGACAGATACATACAGCTGCAGAAGAGGGTGTTGGAGCTGCCCTGATGTTTACACATGAGTGGGTTGCCGCTCACCAGCCGGTTGCTGGTGAAGCCCCATCTAGGCAGGCGGGTGACAACATCCCAGATCTAACACTCAACTCCACCGAGGTGAGTTCATAGATTTATGTTTCATATATATATTTAATTCTGTCACCTTGTACATGTAATTTAAATATGTGGGATGTAACTGACTTGCAGAGTTCACGCTTTTAACTTCTGCAGTTGTCATCCTTGGGCTCTCTTCTTCGTCAGGCGGATGAGGAAGGTCAGGGGCATATTGCAGTCGACCGTAGTGGTCGTGATGATATATCTTCGGATGGTTGGCCTGGGGGATTCCCTTAGACTTTGTTATTTGTGGACTTTATTATTTTGGACTATATGATTATCGATATATATATGTTGTTATCTATTGACTATTTTTTTAACATGATGGATTGTTAAATGTTTAAATAATTATTTGCAATTATAGTTTAAAGTTTAAAATTTATAGTTAGAATGGCGTGATGCAATATCTTTCAATGCCTTTTACAATAGCCACACAATATTTTCAATGGATTTTCAATGTTTTTACAATGCCTCTTATACTTGTTTTTACAATGGCTCTTTAATTTCTTAATTACAATGCCTCTTACAATGATTTTTAAAATGGATTTTTCAATGCTTTTACAATTTGGCCCTTTCAATGATTTTCAGAGACACTTTCAATGCTTTTACAATACATTTTTCAATGCTTTTACAATTCCTTTTACAATGCTTTTACAATAGATTTTTACAATGGACAATGCACTATTTTCAATGACATATACAATACAATAATAATTCTTCCAATAGAATATGAATATGAAGAATGACTACTAAAACCATGATGTTGAATATGAAGAATACAAATCCAATAGAAATGGCTTCACCTAGAGTAAAAATAATAGAGTTTAATCAATCTAATAAATAGTACAATGAGTTAAAGAAAGAAATATATAAATTATATATATATTCTAAAACATTATATATTCTTTAAAAACAATATAGACCTTAAAACAACATATCAAAGGAATGGCTACATTCATTCATGTCACATGTCATTACATGTATTAGATGATATTTTACATATAAGAGAGAATATGCAGTGCATTAGAATGATTTTATCATTAGGAACATATCTGTAGACATGGTTGTCAGATGAAACCTTCTCCTTAGGACCTAAAGGAATTCTATAAACATATATGGAAAATAAAAACACCTCAAACAAACACACATGATCTGTTAAGGGTATCCTCAACCTTTAAGTCAGGATATGGCCACGATTAGGAGTTTCTTAGAATTAAATATGGATGATAAAGGTGTTATACAAAAATCTTTATTTTAAGGTTGTAAACCAACTTTTAGAGATCAAGGTCCATGAACCACACCTTAAATCACCATAGATGACCTCTCAAGTTGATATTTTTCATTTGAATAGGGATATGGGAACCATTAGGAGTTTCTAAGTATTATGTATGTGTCTTTAGACCTTAAACATAATAAGGGGATGAAACCTAGACCTTAGCCCCTAGAATATGATTCTATGGATCTAGATCCAAAAATGATGTGTTGAACAACCTCAATAGAGCCTTCCATGGTATCATTTACCTTGAAATGGGGATACTAGTTCCATTAGAAATTCTTTATCACTAAGTACATATATTA
>LPNX010226777.1:72944-111988 GCA_001517045.1 Pseudotsuga menziesii
TATAAGAAAATAAACTTTCGATGAATTTAAACAAGCGACGGCTCAACTCCAACATTGGACAAAGTTTTTTTCTGAAGAATCACGAGATGTCTATCATTCAANGATAAGAAAATAAACTTTCGATGAATTTAAACAAGCGACGGCTCAACTCCAACATTGGACAAAGTTTTTTTCTGAAGAATCACGAGATGTCTATCATTCAAGCAATTGATGACCAAAACCGTAGAAGGAGATGAACAGTACAGATGGCTTAAAGAGCAGAGGAAGTCTCCATATTTAGAATTGAGCCCAGGACTCTTTGAACTGGAAGCAGTGGAACATGAAGAGTGAAGAGTCTAGCAATGTATTGGTTCGATGAGGAGCCAATGGGATCAGAGATTTAGAGTGTGAATTTTCGTGAAATGCAGAGAGTCAGGCAAGCTGGGTATTCGAAGGGTTTTTTCAGTTAGAGATCTTGAGAATCTATGGTATTGGTGGAATGTGAATTGTTTTTGTACAGATCAGCGTTCGAGATGTTGAGAGTCTTGACAGTTAGAAATCTATGAACGGTTTCTCATTTGTAATTAGATGGTACATGAAGAGTCCGTAACAATTTCTGTAATGAACGGAGAGAATGGGAACCGACTGAAATTTATATATATATATATATATATATATATATATTGTAGCAAGCAGAATATATTGTGAGCTGTTTTTAAGGAGAGTAATGGTGTGCAGAGTATTAAGAGATTAGTACTGTAAACTGATATTGAATGAGCAGAGCAGCAGAGCAGACGAACTGAAGAATGTGCTGAACAGTTGAATAGAACAGAGGAGCAGAGAGCCGATGTTGAACAGAGCAGAGTGGTTTGGTAAGCAGAGACATCTGTATTGTTGAATTTTGATTCTATTGGAAAGTCTAGCAAATAAGGGAGGTAGGGAGGTGCTAGGGGAGACTTTATGTCTCTGTCTGCAAGTGGGTGCTTGTAGAGATTGAATATTGGTGTCTTCACTCAGTTGGTGCTGGGATAAACTGGAAGTTGGTGCTCCCACCCAGTTGGTGCTGGGTCACAGTGAGAGTTGATGCTCTCAGCAAGTTGGTGCTTGTATTTAGAGGTTGCAGCCTCTTTGAGTCGGTGAAATAAGAAGTGATGTATAGCCATTGAAGCCTTTGACATCATAAGAAGAAGAGGTTTTTTCCTTTATGGGTTTCCTCGTGAAATATATGTGTATCATATATGTGATTAAATGTGGTGATTGAATGCTGTGTTTTATGTTATCTTCCCTTATGTTTATAACTCTGAATTCATAGCAAAGATTGACTACCATAAAAATTATTGATTCTAAGTTGAAACAAGTATATTGTAACAAATCTTAACTAACTGATTCACCCCCCTCTCAGTTAGTTTATACCTGTAACAGTTTGTAAATCAAAGTTCTATGTACCTAAAAAATGCATTTATACTAGACTCAAGTATTTTCATGCAAGCACGTTATGCACGTCACAGTGGGTCATGCGTCCACCAAATGCTTGTGATTAAAAAAAAAGTTTTAGTACAAAACCTTTCTATATATAAGTTTGAAATAGGTTAATATTAAAATACATTATAAATTAAATTAATTATTTTAAATCATCTTTAATAAATTTTAAAAATTATCATATATTTTTCTAAAAAAAGGTATATGGAAATTATAACAAAATGTATCAAATAAATTATAAAATTAAGCATACTTGGGCGCATTTTTAAAAATTATCATATATTTTACTATACATTTTTAAAAATTATCATATATTTTACTATATGGAAAATATTTTGAATATATAGAAAATATAACAAAATGTATCAAATAATTTATAAAATTTAGCATACTTTTGCATATTTGTAGAATGTGCAAGAAACTTTATAGATAAGAATTTATGGAAAAATATTTCTAAAATAGGAAGTAAAAATATAGCTTTTTATAAATTTAGTAATATCTAATAAAAAAAATTAATCTCATTAATCTACGTGATGTTATTCATGAATATGGATTAACCTACGTGATGTCATTCATGAATATGGAAGTGTCTCTGTATTTTTAAAATAAAAGGAATTATTACTCACGCACCATTATCCACTTTTGAAAACCAAACATATATATGTTTTGATGTTGTGTGAGCCACCAAACAGTTGAGAAGCTTGAGGAAACACTCGTAAGACGAAATTATCTACCAAACTAGTTTACTCTTTATTTTATGGAGATTCTCATTTTCTTCTTTAAGATCATAAAACCTCTATATTCATCCCTTATATCTATCCACCATAAATATTTCCAACGTCTAATGCCTCCCTGGACAAGAAAATTTTAGGTGTCACAAGAGGATACTGCTAATAATGCCAGATAGCATGCCCTCTTTTCTCTATGATTGGGGTCACATTGGTTCTCGGTGGAATCCTTGAAAATCCATTAATTATATTAAATATATTGACTAACTAACAAGATGTTTGAAGCACCATAATCAAATTTCATAGTAATGAGGATGATTAAGATTTGATTTCATCACCTAGATGAATAAACATGCATGGTGGGAAAATTCTAGAATTGGTTGCGAAGAAAAAAGAATTAGTCGGCATTCCAAATGAACTTGAAGGGAATAAAACCCCTTCTATTTCTTTCTACTAAAGGGATAATGAGTTGGTAAACATGAGTAGCATCAGTTGCTTTGGGTGGGCTAACATTGCATTTAAAAGTTGGAATGACAGATGGAGGTACAGCAAGGAGAGGGGAGGGGAATGGAGTGATATGGAGAAGGGAATAAAGATGACCACCCAAATATTGTGGTTTTGGCAATTTGTTTCTATTTTAATGATGATTATAATTATTTCAAGTGTGACCCTTGCGTCATGTCAAATCCATCTAAACCATGGATGGATAATGGACACTTAAAAGTTGGGATTCAATGAGTATTTCTAGATCAAATGTGGTAGATTGGTAAACTTGAAAACCAAAATTTGTAAAAGTTGGGATTCAATGAGTATTTCTAGATCAAATGTGGTAGATTGGTAAACTTAAAATCCAAAATTTGTAAACATGTTTTATGCCAACTAGTTATTGCCACTACCAAGTGAAAAAGTAATGGGTCAAAAGTGATTTCATTTTTATTGACTTTGTACCCCACAACAAGGTCATTTAGTTCTCTATTTGTTTTTTTTAACTGAGTGTAAGACTTTCATGTTGAATGTATATCTGAAAACTATAAGTGGTGAGGAGTGGCTGTAATTAATTTTTTTAATTAAAATAAGGTTCTCATTTCAAATTTGCTGGATTTATAAATCCATGACCAAAAGTTGAGTGGTGAGAAACTCCTATAATGAATTTTTAAATCAAAATTAGATTATCATTTTTTTTTAACAAAAACTAAAAAAGGGATTTTATAAACAGGCTGTGCACAGCCATTCATTACATCACAGGCGGGATAGAGTATTCCTACAGTCCAAAATTGTTGCATAGCAGACTAATCCTGAGAGATTTCCACAAAATTGTGCACATAGTTTCTTCAAAATTACGAGGGTCTCGGGTAGTATATACCCTGACAAATTGCTTACATAACAAAAGACAAAAAAACATTAACCAGAAATAAAAACAAGACCAGAAGTGAGATATTAAGGGTTGCCTCTGAGAGCCCTGGGCTGCACTACGGACTCTTCTTCCATTGGCTATCAACTCCTGTGTTTGCCCCATTAACCCTGCTTCCCTGGTTCAAAGAGAGCATCTTTTCAAGGTCTTCCTGAATTCTGTCCACCTTGCCCATCATTTCGCGCAGGCTGCTTTCGTTATCATCTATTCTGGCATCATGGTTGCTTATCTGCAACGAGGTGTAGCTGACAGTTTCCCCCATGCTTTTGACTTCTTTCGCCATTTCTTTAGCATCCATGACCCCTATAGCCGTCATCTCATATAAACGACGAAGGTTCTTTCTGATGTCCATTAATCCTGCATTTTCCCCAGCTCTATCCATTCTTCCTGAGTCTACAACAATTGAAATGCCAGGGAACTGTCTAGACAGAGGACGGACAGGACTTTTTTGGTTCGCACCCAAGACAGCACTGAGAATGCACCTGAGATCTTCAAGCTCTTGTTGCAATGCTGCGTCCCCAGACTGCTCTGAGAGAGCCAATATTCCACCCGCTCCTTCTTTCCAACCTGTACACAGACAGCCCAAGACCCGATTCGAACTGCCTTTACGAGCGATATTTTCACCTGAACTGCAATGACCAACAGAGAAGGCAGCAAGAGCGAGACGCTCCTTCACGAAGGCTCGAATAAGAGGGAGGGACTGCCACGGCATGCCCTGCAGTCTTCCTTCCTCGACACCTGCTACAACATTCAAAAGAAAATACACAATTTCTGCAGAACCAGAGCCAAACCCCGGAGCAAAGCGGAAGAACATGTCTCTACCAGTGAACATCCTGGAGATAAATCCAATGAGACGAGAATCGTGCGAAGGAGGAGGGCAATAACTCGCAGGCCGGAAGAGTTTAATAGCTGCTATGACCGTGAGGAGGAGGGAAAACCACGCGGCTAAGAAAGGAGTGAGGACGGGACAGGCAAATAAATGCTTGGAGCCGTCAAAAGGATGAGGGGGATGGAGTCCAGCTGGGAGGGGGCGAGAAAGGGTTGACGGGAAAAGGATAAGGAGAGGGGAGGGATAAGGGGAAGGAGGGAGGGGGGAAAGAAGAAAGGTGGAAAGGAAGGAGGATAAGAGAAAAGGAAGGGGGTCTATAGGACTTCCATATAACTTAAACAAAGACAAGGGCTGCAAAAACCTGCTTCAGAAGAGGGAGGATCGGCGAGAGGACTTAATTCTGCAATTCATGGAATGTGTTTGAAAAGGGGAGGATTTCCATCCTGGCTGTAGTGGCCTTGGGGAATTCTGGCACCTACATTTTCCAAACTGTCCGCTGCACTATTGTTTTCCCGGAGAACGTGGAAAGCCTCAAAGGATTGAGACATGAGGGACTTAGCTTTTTCATATAGGCGACGGCATTTGATTGCACCAGTAGGATACCCATTGATCAACTTATAGATGACATGCCTGGAATCTCCAATTATCAACACGTTTCGTAGCTGCTTGGAGCGAAGAATGCAGAGGCCCTGAAGAAGAGCCATCCATTCAGCTTCATTATTAGTTCTGGTGCCTAAGCCCCAAGCGAAGGTTTGTTCAACATTTCCTTCAGGATCCACCAGGATCCCCCCCACTCTTGCCACCCCTGGGTTGCCTTTCGAAGCCCCACCAAAGAAGAAAGAGAAGGAATTTTTCTCCCTGAGCCAAGACTTGAATTCACTATTGGAGAGGCGAATCTCCCACGAAATAAGCTTACAAGGATACCCAACCCTTCCTGTAGGAGTTTTGGACTGAAGGAAGCTCCTGTCTTTAAGAAAGCGTTTACACCATGAAGCATAAGGTTCCGGAATAGACTCTTGCTGAGGGAAGCTTATGTTGTTCGAGGCAAATTTTTCAGCTATCATTCCTATAGTTTTGGCAGCTATGTGGGCTGGGACAGCTTTTTGCTCCTTGAAAATGGCTCGATTTCTGGCTAGCCATAATTACCAGCATAGATTCTTTGGAATGGTTGCCCAGAGACAGCTCAAGATTGGATTCTTGGATGAGGGTCCGGGGAAGAGCTTAGCCCAGTCTTTGAAAAGTTGCTCTACAGAATTTGGAAGGTCTTGGCTAAAATACGATGGGAGAACGATCTTCCAGACTGTTTTGGAGGTTTGGCATTGCAAAAAAAATGACTGGAAGACTCTTCAGCCAAGTTACGCAAGGCACATCGAGATGGGCCAAGAATGCCTCTTTTCCTTAGATTCTCTGTTGTTAGAAGCTTATTGTGCATTAAAAGCCAAACGAAGCTGTTGACTTTAGGAATACTATCAGGGTGCCAAATATTCTTCCAAATACTGACCGCTGCAGTTGGTTCCATGGATATTTTCTTATATCCCTCTTTTACACTATACTGCCCTGCCTTTCCCCATCCATATCGATCCTTTGCTGAGAGCCTCGAGGGGAAAAGGCCATGAAGAGAAGAGAGGAAGAGGGCTGTAGCGTTTTCCAAGTGAGCCGGAGGGGAGATCTCCTTCCAACCTGACCATTTCCCATTCGAGTCCCACCGGGAGAGATCGAAGAGAGAGATGAGCTCCTGCTCAAACGCCCAATCAGATAAGGGAGCCAGGCCTGGAAGTGTGGATCATGGGGGTTGTCCAAGAATACTATTATTCCAAACATTAATTCTTTTCCCGTTGCCAGGAATCCAATAGCAGCCTTCCTTGATTGTGTTGAATGAGGCTTTGCACAGCTGCCAGAGAGGGGTACCCTTACCCTTCCATTTGCCATCCAACAGTTTTGACATGGGCTTCTTAATGTACTTTTTCCTGATGACTTCCTTGCACCATTCCTTTCTTCCCGTGATCAATCTCCATATCAATTTGGCTCCCATGGCTTTACTCACGAGCTCCGAATCTCTGATGCCTAGGCCTCCTTGTCTTTTGGCGCATTTGACTATATCCCACTTAACCAAATGGAACTTCTTGGTGTGAAATTTTCCTCCCTGCCAGAGAAATTTTCTGATTTATTTGCAAATGTTGTTGATGATATTCCTAGGAGCTAGAACCATTGAGCTAGTGTAGATTGGGTAAGAGGACAGAATGGACCTAATTAAAACTGTCTTACCAGCTAAGTTTAGCCATCTCCAGCCCAAGGATTGGATCTTGGCTTTAATCTTCTCAATAACCGGGTTCCACATTGAAGAAGTCAAGGATTTTTTAACCACAGGGATACCCAAATAGGTAAAATGAGTCCAGTTTGAATTGGCTCTGATTTGAAGAATTTGTGATATGCTGCGGAGGGTAATTGAAGGGCAGTTCCAGCCATAAATTTGACATTTGTTCAAGTTTGCTGCACTCCCTGAAGCATGAAGAAATAGGTCCAGAGGGCTGAGGAAGTTTCTGGCAATTTGCGTGGAGGCTATTCCAAGAAAGATGGTATCATCCGCGAACAGGGCATGATTGATGGGAGGGACTCCATTCCTAAAAGATAGGCCCGGGAAAGAACCTTCAGATTGAAGCCTAATCAGTCTTCTACTGAGGGAGTCTGCGACTAGGATATAGAGAAAGGGGGAAAGTGGGCATCCTTGTCTAACCCCCCTTGAGGCTTTAAAGAACTCCGAGGGCTGGCCATTGATGAGAGGAGCTATCCAAGGAGAGGATATATAGGCTTGGATTTGATTAATAAAGGCGGGAGGAAATCCAAACCTTTCCAAGACCAAGAAAATAAAGGAGTGCCTCAATCTGTCAAAAGCATTGGCTAGATCCAGCTTGATGGCCATTCCGGGTTCCCCTCTTTTAGTGCTCGAGTGGATCGCTTCCTGCAATAGGAGAATATTATCACTGATATGCCTGCCTGAAATGAAGCCGCCTTGGTTTGGAGAGATAAGGGAAGGGATGATTTGTTTGAGTCTTAAGGACAGAACTTTCGAGAAGATTTTATAGGATGCATTGCACAGGGAGATAGGGCGGAATCTCTTGATGGAGGTAGGATTTGGATCTTTAGGGATGAGGGCCAAAAATGTGGAATTAGTGACTCCTCCCATATTTCCTTTTGCCATCCAAGATATAAGGTGCATCAAATCTCTTTTAATGAGGGGCCAAAAGGTTCTATAGAAGCAAATAGAAAAGCCATCCGGGCCTAGGGCCTTATCTGGATGAAGGCACCAAATGGCAGTTTTAACTTCTTCTTCAGAGATAGGGGTTTCCAGTTTAATTCTATCTTGGGGGGTGATAAGGGAGGGGATGTCAGATACCATTTCTTCCATGAAACACTGGGAGACTTGCTCCTCATCGTTATATAAATGTTCAAAGAAGTTCCTTACCTCTGCGTTGATGGCCGCTTGCCCTTGAATGGTTGATCCATCCTCATTTTTTAGCTCTCTGATAGTGTTCCAGTGCTGCATGTCCTTGCATTGGTTTTGGAAGTACTTTGTGTTTTGATCTCCTCCTTTGAGCCACAAAATGCGCGACCGAAGTCTCCACTCCTCCTCAATTTGCCTTAGAATTTTCGGGAGTTTAGTTTCCAACTCAATTTCCTTAACGAGTTGCTCCTTGGTGATCGAGCAAACTTCCATTTCAGATTGAAGGCGCTCCATCTCTTCTAAGATGGATTCCTTTTGTTTGACTGGTTCTTGATATTGGGTTTTAACCCACGATTTGAGGGCAAATTTCACCCTTTTTAACTTCTGCTCCCAATAATAAGCTGGGGACCCTGGGATGAAACAACGCCAAGAGTTGTATTTATGCATATATTATGTTCTTCTTAGTAAATTTGTTATTAAATTATTTTTATTTTTTCTAATAAAAATAACTATTATACTTTACTTCTCTTCTCTGAAATTAGTGTAAGAATTCCCTTGAATGTATGAAATTAGTGTAAGAATTCCCTTAAATGTATGTCCCAAAGTGAGTTCTAAGGAGTGGTTGTAATTGATTTTTTTATCAAAATTAAATTCCAACATGTGTATTGTCACTATTTTTTTAACAAATTCTCATTTCCTAAATCAATGCTTGTGAATTTATGCATTTGTTTTGTTCTCATAAGGATAAAGAAACTTAATATCACTATTTTTTAATAAATTCTCATTTCAAAATTCAATGTTTATAAATTTATACTAAATAATAGATAACTTGAAATAATATTTTCTATTTTTTAGTAATACATTAGAATTATTCATTATTTATGATATCATGCAATTTAAAAGGATATCATAAAATGTAAATCTAAAAAAATAAAATTCAAAATTTATTAACATTTCTTTGTAAAAAGTATGGTATCTTATAAAAAGATACAATGAAATAAAAAATTTAAATCTAATTAAATTAGTAAAAATTTAAATTTAATTAACTTTGTCATAGTTATATCAAAAATGTATAGTAACATTTACAATACTATACCATAAATATAATGTTTTTAAAATAATTTTAAATAAAAGAAATATTTTAATCAACTTTGTCATATTTACATAGAAGAAGTAGAGTAATACTTAACTCATTTTTTAAAATTCAATAGTTAACTTGTTTTAAACATTGTTAAAATTGACAATAAAAGAATGAATCAATCAATCATATTTTAAATACAAAAAAGAAGAGTTTATTCAAACACCATGGATGGGAAATGCTAAATTCAAAATCCCCAAGTGGTGGGCTTTCCTTACATTCTTCACCAAACGTAAATTGAATATGGACTCTCACCAGTGAGGTTACTAGAAACCAAAGCCATGCTAGAGCCTTCATCGACTATGGAGTTTATTATGGGCTTTGATATTTGGGTGGAATGCTAACTTTGAAAATTGTAAGCTATTTATTTACGGAAATGTCATGGGCATTAGAAGAACCTAGGAAGGATAACATAAGGACATGCCAACTATAGAAATAGTCGAAAATTGCAAGCTATATATTTGTGGAAATGTCCTAGGCACTAGAAAGACCTCAGAAGGATAACATAAGGACATGCTAGCTATAGAAATAGAAGAAGAAGGAAACATATTGATATGTTCAGGTGCAAATAGTTTAGGTTGGTGTCTAAGAGTATCACGGAAATTTCTATGTATGTTTACTTCAATTGAAAGATGTTGAGGTTGGTCATCAAGAGATTGAGGTTCTTGATTCCTTCCATATGACGCCATTACCAACCTATCAAGCTCACTCTACCCCTGAGAGACATATGGCATGTTCACGGTGTTTGCATAAGTTGGAAAATCTTGGACATTATTAGGTGTGTAGACATCTCGTTTTACATAAGAACCTTAAGCATTAATGTTCGTTGTGGATCCATATGAAATTATTTGTACGTGACCTAGATTTTGTCTCGATGGAGATGGGATTTGATTATAGGTACCTTGTTTGTCTTAAGTTCCTTATAAATGAGATTGAATCATCGAAGGATGTTCCCATGAATTATATATTTCACTTTCAGTAAACTATGGTTGAGTTTGAGATGAGGATTCCCAAGAACCGGTGGTGTGCCTGCTCATTTTCACAAAAAAGGAAAATGTTTCAATAAGATGGATAAACATGTACGGTGGGAAAATTCTAGAAATGGTTTCCAAATTGGGAGACATTCCAAATTAACTTAAGGAAATAAAACCCCTCCTATTTCTATCTAATAAAGGGATAATGAGTCAAGGTAAATTTGGGTAAACATAACTAGCATAAGTTACTTTGGGTGGGCCAACATTGTATTTAAAATATGGAATGACAAGATGGAGGTGCAACAAGGTGAGGGGAGGGAAATGGAGCAATAAGGAAAAAGGCCTAAAGATAATAACCAAAATAGTGTAGTTTTGGAAACTTGTGCTTAGTTTAATTATGATTATACTTATTGCCAATGTGACCCTTGCATCATGTTTAATCAACCTAAATCATAGATGGACAATGGACACCTGAATGTTGGGATTCAATGAGTATTTCTAGATCAAATGTGGTAGATTAGTAAACTTAAAAACCATAATTTGTAAACATGTTTTATGCCAACTAGTTATTGCCACGGCCAACCTGAAAAGTAATGGGATAGAAGTAGATTTCATTTTTCTTGACATTGTACCCCACAACAATGTTGCCTAGTTCTTTGTTTCTTTTTTTGTGAAGGGTGTAAGGCTTTCATGTTGAATGTATGTCTAAAAAATGTGAGTGGTGAGGAGGGGTTGTAATTGAGTTTTTTAATAAAAATTAAGTTTTCTTTTCAAAGTTTCTGGATTTATAAATGCATATCCAAAAGTTGAGTGGTGAGGATCTCCTCTAATTATTTTTTTAATCAAAATTAATTATCATTTTGAAATAATTATTATACTTTATTTCCATGAAATTAGTGTTTAAGAGTTCTTTATTGAATGTATGTCCTAATGAGTGGTTGTAATTAAATTTTTTTACCAAAATTAAATTCCAACATTTGTATTGTCATTATTTTTTAAAATAAATTCTCATTTTATATAGCAATGCTTGTGAATTTATGCATGTGTTTTGTAGTCATAATGATTTAGACAACTAAAATAGAGGTAAGAGACAACTTGAAATATTATTGTCATATTCTTAGTAATACATTAGAATTATTAGATAATTTATGACATCATAAAATAAAATAAAAATATTAAATCTAAGAAAATTCATAAAGTTTAAAAATAATTAAAAAAAATAAATTGCATAGCTATATCATAAAATATAAAAGGATATCATGAAATGTAAATCTATAAATATAATAAAAGTTTAAAATTAATTAAGCAAAAAGTATTATAAGTTTAAATTTAAGTCTAATTAAATTAGTAAAAGTTCAAATTTAATTAACTTTGTTATGGTTATATAAAAAAACACTTACTGTGTATAAATTTTTTTTTAAAAACATATTAATCAACTTTGTCATAATTACATATAAAAAATATAACAATTCATAAAAAAATATGATTAATAAATCATAATTTAAATACAAAAAATTGAAGGATGAGGAAAGTGTTGGGTCTCCCTTGCATCCTTCTCCAAAAGTACAATTGAAATATGGACTCTCGCCATGCTAGAGTCTCCATTGGCTATCAAGTTGATCTATGAAAAGAATGGGAAGTATGAAATTGTAAGCTATGTGATGATATACCTTGTCTAAGAGTATTATGATACCTTCTATGCATGTTTATCATGATAGCTTCTATGCATGTTCACTCCAGGTGAAAATGAAACACCTCCATTGGCATCCCGTGGAAGAAGGTGAGATTCTGAAGTGTTCATGGTGTTTGCATCAATTGGAAAACCTTGGACATTATTGGTCAATGCCCAAACATATGGATTTACATAAGAACTTGAAGCATTTGTGTGTATTGTGGATCCAAATGGAATGCTTTGTACATTTCGTTGGTCTTGAGTTCCTATCCAATGAGATTGAATCATCGAAGGACGTTCCCATGAATTATGTGTTGCACTTCTAGTAAACTGCCGTTGAATTTGAGGTGGATGAGTAAAATGTGGTTGAGTCTGAGATGATTGTCCATTGTTGAGCCTGCTCATTTTCATGAAAAAGGAAACAAATTCAATATTAGTTTACTCATTAACTAAGATTGAACTAGGTTACAGAATATTTATAATATGTTTGAATAAAGTAATAGATAGCTTACCGTTCAAGTCCAATTGTGGTTTCTCTAATCCTGGTATTTACAAGTTTATAAGCATTATCTAGCTTCTCTTTTTTCCTTTCTGCATTCAAAGTCAGTGAAAAGATCGCTTAAATCATATCTTATACTTTATTAAATTCATGTATAATATGATTTATTAGATTTTTATAAAAAATAATAATAAACTAAAATATAATTAAATAAATTTATAATTCATATTAAAATAATATCTAAAATATATTAAAAAAAAAATATTCACCATCCACATAAAATTGGACTAACATGCTTATAAAAACAAATAACTCATATTAAAATAATATCTAACATAATATTTTTCAATATTGAAAAAAATATATTTATATTCACTTTGCACATAAAGAAAAAGTACTGGAATACTTATAAAAACACAAAACACATAAAATTAGAAAAAGATAAATAAATATTCCTGACATAGTCTTACCTTTGTAATGGCCATTCATATGTCCACCGAGGGCTGTTTTCTCAAATGCCTTATTACAAAACCTACACATAAAATTAGAAAAAGATAAATAAATATTCCTGACATAGTCTTACCTTTGTAATGGCCATCCAAGGGTTTGTGTTTTCTCAAATGCCATATTACAAAACCTGCACCTGCACTTGTAGGTTCTTGGATTGGCAGCTTCTTCCTCAGTGAGCGACTTTCTTTTCTCTGCATTGAACCGCTTCCTTTTCTCTGCACATGAATTTAAAATTGGTTTAACTTTAAAATATCATAAACTTACATGAAATAAACAACACTGCACAACAAACCCTCCACAGCACACAGCAAGGGCGATGGCCTTGGCTTACAAAAGGTTGAAATTGATCTATTCCTGCCCGTCCCTAAGGTTGACTGATACACATCTTGGAACAAAGGAAAGACACTATCAGTTGAGAGTTGCAGGCAAAAGAAAAGGCAGCGGGGTTTATGATGTAGAGGCCTGTTCAACAAACCCTCCACAGCGCAACGACGATCCATTTACAAAAGAAACTGATTACTGTACTCATCAGCATTAAAAATGTGAATGAAGGTTGAGTTAAGAGAAATATCATCTGTTTCGGTTCTCCAACTTTCGAATGCCAACGGGTGGATCCACGCTTCCATCAACATCTAGCGGTTTTTAACGGCTGGCTGGCTTTACAAACTACCCTTGGCTATGTCTGTTCGGCCGGCACAGTAGGAAGGAATTGAGCTTTCACCGTATTGGCTAATCCGAGTGAACTACGAAATTGATCTATAACTGCCCATCCCTAACGTTGACTGATACACGTCTTGGAACAAAGGAAAGATACTATCAGTTGAGAGTTGCAGGCAAAAGAAAAGGCAGCGGGGTTTATGATGTAGAGGCCTGTTGAACAAACCCTCCACAGCGCAACGACGATCCATTTACAAAAGAAACTGATTACTGTACTCATCAACATTAAAAATGAGAATGAAGGTTGAGTTAAGAGAAATATACTGATTTCGTTCTCCAACTTTCGAATGCCAACGGGTGGATCCACGCTTCCATCAACATCTAGCGGTTTTTTACCTGAAAAGAAAGTCCCCGTACCGTTAGTGGACACATTAATAATATCAATTACAATTTTTTTAAGCATTACCCTACCTCATGCCACCCTTGAATCACCTGAAAAGAAAAATACACAATTTTTTCAATCATTACCCTAGCTCATGCCATTGAAGAATCCAAGCGTTTCAGAGATACCTGCGTTGTTCTGCGAGGGTTGAATGATGGCTTCACTGTCCTGCGAGCTGGCATCAAACCGGGGAGGTTGATGAGGCTGTAAAACACTCATAGGAAGGGAGGAAGGGACGGGTTCATCAGCATCCACAGACGCATCACTAGGATCAGACAAATAGTAATCGACACAGCTGAAACCCTCATTTTCTCCACTAAGATGACCCAGAGAATCCTGTAAAACACTCATAGGAAGCGAGGAAGGCGGTTGATCATTCTGTAAATCACTCATAGGAAGCGAGGAAGGTTGATCATCCTGTAAATCACTCATAGGAAGAGAGGAAGGCGGTTGATCATCCTGTAAATCACTCATAGGAAGCGAGGAAGGCGGTTGACCATCCTGTAAATCACTCATAGGAAGCCAGGATGCAAGCGTGTGGGACGTATCATCACCCCAGAAATTTTCCCACAGATTTTCATTTTCTTCTTCAACAGAAGCACCAGTAAGAGGCTGAGCATTCATGATGGAGGAATGCTGAAACTGGAAGATGAAACAAAGCTTCTCGGAGCAAACAAAAAAGAGATGAGAGCCAGCAAAGCTTCTTAGAGCAGACACAAAAGAAAATGGAGGCAGCAAAACAAAAATTGTTAGAGAATTCTAGTTCCTCACTGCCCTTTTAAAGCCTTATTTCTGAGTTGTGCTCAACTTATTTTCTCAAATCTCCACTCACTGCCCTTTTAAAGCCTTCTTTCTAAGTTGCACTCTCCTTATTTTCTCAAATTTCCGCTTACTTTTCAAATTTAACCCTAGTTCGTTAAAATTTAGCTCTAGTTAGCATGCAAGCACGTCCAAAGGCTTAGTTCTTTAAACAAGCACTCATGTTAGCATGGAAGCACGTCCAAAAGGCTTAGTTCTTTAAGCATGCAATCATGTATGGAAACCTTAGTTCGTTGAGAACGCTTAGTTCGCCTTCAAATTTCACACTACAACTCAAATTTCGTCGAAGTTGTGACGCATGCGTCGAAAAGGCTTAGTTAGTTAACCATGTAAGCACTCCTAAATAGATTACCTCGTAAATCAAATAAAAAATTATACAATATTATATTATATTGATTTAAATTTTAATTCTCAGTAATAATATTTATAATAAAATAATTTATTTTTAATTTTTATAATAAATATTAAATAATTATTATATTTTATCTTAGTGAAATCAATGTCACTTAATGTAACTAATAATTGTTAAAAAAAATTCTTTTTTAATTTGTGAAGTCTATTACTAAAAGCATAGAATAATTTAAAAATTAGAAAAATATATTTTATTAAAAAAATGTAATTTGACTTAGAGACTCTACATGTTTGTTAAAGATTAAAGGTAGTCTCTTTGAATTGGGTGAGAAACCTAACATAACCTTCCTCACACATGCAGCTAGTGGGCAAGGCAAATGGCTTTAATAACTGACTCAATCCCCATGTCTAAGACGACATTGGGTGTGCAAAGGATTATCTTTATCTTGGAGGATCATTAACAGAGCATGGGTAGTGATTGTAGCATGCATTAATCAATGGTGTTTGATAGGAGGTGTAATGCATTAAAGGCTATGGGTGGGAGTAAGTACTTGGATGCCAGAGTTAGCATAAGTTGATCCTTCTAAATTTTTGGATTATCATTTTGCCTTGCGATAATAGGAAGTGGGTTATTACGTAGAGCTAGGAAGATGAGGAACTAGTTTGTTTTGAGAGTCCCATCTTCCTACAGCTCTTAGTTACCTTGTGTGATGTCAAGAGGGAGGCTTCTTGGAGACAAGGCTCTCAACGATATCTTGTAGGCTTGTTCGTGGTTAATCTTTGGGTCTTTGTGCAAGCATCAAAGGCTCTAGGAACCTGTTCCCGCTACATCCACTACCCCAAAAAATTTCCATGTTATAGGGTCCCCCTTTTAATTTCTTAGATTTTGGTTTTACTTAGACTTTTTCTGCCCTTTGAAAATTGTTGTTCGTCACTTGGTTTTATTTTTTATTAGGTTGAAGGAGTTTTACTTTTTTATACCAAGTATGAGTGACCCTTTTGATATGATATGTCGAAAAATTTTAGTCTTTCCGCCAACACAGCGGAGATTGTATGCTCTTCCTTCAAACGTTTTTTAAGCCAATTTAACGATGATCTTTTTGACCTTATGTATCGGAAAAATATGTGTTTTCGCTGATGTAGCAGAGTGGTTTTGGTTTTTTTTAAGTCCGACACTTTGCCGTGTTTCTTATGGGTTTTGGTCCGATGCATTGGAAATAATTTCGTCTTTCAGCCGACACAGCAGATGCCTTTTGGATTTTCACCCAATGGTTTCCAATTGATTGTGCGGGGAACTTTCAGTCTTCGAGCCGATAATATCGGTGGATTCTTGCCTTTATAGCCAAGAATTTTCATTGGTTCGTCTCATCCAAAGACGACCGATAGCGACGGCTATATTTCCTTTTCGGAACCGATGCTAGCGGTCAAATAAGTTTTCTTGTTGTCGATCTTTCTTGTGCCGCAAAGGCATCACCAGTTGATATTTCATAGAGAATGTCGATAGTTGCAGTAGGATTATGGTTTTTGGACCACCGTAGTCAAATTTTTTTTACTTATCTCGTCAACGCGGTTTTGCCAATGGTTTTATATAGGCGCCAAATGGCATTCCTTCTCACTCGTGCGGTGTAAAGACTTCATCGACCGCATTAAGTGTTTTCCCTATGCTTTCCTATACATAGCATGTGGGATTCATTGTCGTTTTCAGGATGTGTTTACGGGTGTTAATATTTGTTGAGGCCTGTGGAGCTTATCCATTTTGAGTGTCCATTACAAGTTGGGGGAACTACCATCTGGAGCTTACGGAGTTTTTGGCATCATGTGTTCAACAGCCTTTGAGCTTTTCCTACCAAGTAGGATCTAATCTGTATCTCATCTCTTTGATTGGTAAGATGGTTATTTTGTGACCTGTCATCGTTCAATAAGTAGTGTGTTTAGGTTTCATTTGCAAATATAGGGTTGTCACATTTTTCATCGGGTTTAAAAGCCCTCTCCTCAGCCTTTTTTTTGTATTTAGCAAGATTTTCGACCCATGCATTTATTTGATTGACCTAGCTTACTCTGGGCGTGGTGATATTTTCTACCTGCTCTTAGTCGTTTCCTACCTTTATCGTTTAGACATGGCTTGCTCACAGCTATGGGTGTGTAATGATGAACCTAGGATGGCCTAAGTTTTGGGTCGGTCATTCCTTACTTGGTTATTATCTGCAGTGATAGGGGTTTGTGAGACCTTAAGCTATGAAAGTCATGTGTGCTTTTGGTTTTTCACCTCATCTCCTCGTGAGAAGTGTTGACCCTGGTGGTCGACACCATGGAATCACTACGTTTTTCCTCCAGGTTGTTATCTTGCAAGCCTTAGTTCTCATAGAAAGGTCATGCGTTGTTCGTTTATGCTTATGAATGATAAGTTTAAACACTCGGTGTTGCAGTTAGAGCTTGCATGTGAGCTACTTTTTATCGCCCGGGTTTGACCTTGCATTAGGTTTGGGTTTTTGGTGGTGTACGAGGTTTTGCATGCAGAGTCATTTTCCCATGGCTAAGGACGATATGGTAAAATACTAGTCAAGCTTGTTCTGAAAAGAAATGATCTGTTAGAAGAAAATGAAAGCTTTCTGATTTATCTTGCTAGTTTTACAGCATTTCTTCATTTTCTTGTGTGGATTAATGTTTATAATCATAGTGATGATGAGACATGTTTGGTGTGTTGTGCCACAACCTCAGTCTGCATCCGATACCATGCCTAAGAAAGGTAAGAAGAAATCTAAAGTCGTTGAAGAAAACTCAGACCTAGAAATCATGCCTCGAGTAGAAATAGTTTATGAAGACACTAGATCTATGACAGGAATCGAGCCTAAATTCAAGTGGGGGAAGATATGTCATGTGCTCCAAGATCAGAAGATCCCAGATGCAAGCTTGGAGGATCTACCCCTATTTGACAATATATTAAGATCAGGGATTGCAAAAGTATCCACACAACCAGAGTTGTTTCCTTGCTTCGAGGTGATTGGATGGGTTTTATCTAAGGCTGATGCGAAAGGGGTGATTATGTATAATGTTGAAGATAAAGGATTTGCCTCTTTTACCCCTGCATTCATAGCCAAAGCTTACAATTTTCCAGTTTCATAAGTCATCATGACCAATGATTGGCTAAATAGTCTGATTATTGATTATATTGGATGTGCAAAGATGATGACGATGGAGGGAAAGACATGCTGACAAAGGGCATCGGGGGAATATGAGATCGGCACTCTCCGCACCCCATACAAGCTGGTAGCCCTAATGCTTAATAGGATCTTCGGCAGAGCTGATGGAAAATTTTACAAGATTGGGTGGATACCACTCATGTACCATGTAACCATGGAGGTGACTGTGTTCAATTGGGTAGATATCATAGCTAACAGCTTGTCTTCTTGTATAGTTGCAGCACCGAAAGGATTGCTTCGGCAGAAGTCTGAATTCTATATGGGATCATTTTTTATTGACTCTAAACTCTTCCTACATCCATTTGAGAAGTTGAATTGTAACTGGAAGGAAGGAAAAGTGCCCATCTATGCAGCATACTAGATTTTATGGGCTCACAAATATCATAGTTTTTACAAGCTCATTTGTGAGGAGTTCTTAATGCCACTTTACTAGTTAATTTTCCTTGAAGAATGTATATGCCTGTCTGAGGGTGCTCAGGATGTTATAATGGAATATGGAGATTATTTCTTTTTTGAAGAGGGAACCTACTTGAGGATGTATGGAGGAACCAAAGCCCCTTCACTGCTTCCCAAGTATGCCACTGATTATGTAGTACATAAAGAAGGAGTAAGATAGTTCTTCTTAGATGGTATCGGGAGTTATTTGTTTGATATGAAGAAGGTTGTTTTCCCACCAATGCTATTCTATGTCGGTAGTTATAAGTTTTCCAAGGTTAAAAGTGCACCATATTTTGTGAAAGATCTGGAAATCTTCCAATTTGGTGAAAATATTTTTCACATAAATGATGCTCAAGGTAAGGTGGATGCACATTGTGCACTTGTGAAAGTAAACTTCGAGTACTCTGATCATTTCGAAAAAGAAGAGGAAGTACATAAGAATGCTTGTAATATGACTGCTCTAAACAAGCATCTCAAGAAGAAAATCACGGTCACATGAGGAAAAGGCAGGAGCAGCAGTACCTCCAAACAGAAAAGACAAGAAGAAGAAGCTACACAGAGGGAAAAGGAAGAAATAATATGAAGATTAGTAGAAGGTGCAAGGAAATTGTTGGTTGAAGAGTCCTAGAGAGAAAATGAAGAGGAAGAAGCTGCTAGAAAAAAGGAATAAGAAGAAGCTGCTAGAGAAAAGGAAGAGGAAGAAAGAACATGGAAGGAGTTAGCTGAGCGAGAAAAAGAAGAAGCAAATAGGACAGTTGAGGAGCTGAGACGAAAGGAGCAAGACTATCAAGATAGGGAAGATCAATTTAGGGAAAATCAAGAGAAAAATACTGCTCAATATAATCCAGAAAGTTTCCCTTCCACGTTAAGAGATATATTGACAGGATGTCACCTCTCTATTATGGAGTTGGGGTTGGTACCTTTCACTCCATCTAAGCAGCATGAGGTTGAAAGTTTGGATAATGTATTCTTTAACCCCAAGAGAAAAACCATTGTATGGAGATCCGAGAAGACATTCAAAATCGGTACCCAGCCTGAGGTTACCACGGTTATGGAGAAAACTATTGTAAAAAAATGTATTTGAAGATCTAGAGTAGATGGCATCAATTGGTTTTGCAACTGCACAGGTGAATGTTTATAATGTTAGCAAGATGAACGCAGCAATTGACCAATACAAAAACAATATGGCACAAATGAAATAGACCTTGAGGAAAGAGAAAGGAGTAGGATGAGAGACAAAGAGGAAGTATGATGCCACCCTTTCGGATTTAGAAAAGCTCCAGGAGGCCTATCATATTTTGGAAGCAAAAAGGGATGTCTTTGTATTGTTAAATACCATTATTAGTGGAGAAAAGAAAGACTTAGAAGGCAAAATTTCAGAGCTGGAAACAAAAAGGGCCATAGCTGATACTGAAGCAGAGGACTTAAGAGCCTGAGTTGCAGAACTGGAGGCACAAAACAATTCTTTGGAGACTCTGTATAAGGAAGCAAATGAGCGGAAAATGGATATCACACCACTCCGAGAGCACACCTTCTTGCTCAAGAGGAAAATTTATCAAGTGCAGTTAAAACTTACAGAGGAATTCTACAAGATTAAGCAAGCTAAGACCAGATTGCAAGAGATCTCAGTAATATCGACCACCTTCAAAATAAGAACCCAAGGAATTGCAAAAGTCATCCAGGGTCAATTAACTTGGTTGGAGACCAATGAAGAACTTCCATAGAATGCACCTCAAAAGAGTATAGAAAATTTCCATATCGAGCATGAGCTCATGGATTATAGCAGCAAGGCTGCTACCAAACTAACAACCATAGTTGGGAAAACATTGAATAAATTCATGGACTTTTACAAAAGGGTGCTCACCACGCATAACAGATGCCAGACCTCTGCAGCCAAGAGACTTCTGGAATGTGCAGGACAAGAAGAACATTTGAAGTATCTTCATGATAGGTTGAAAGAAGATGAGCTCAATGTACAACAGATTAAAGGTCTAAATGAGAAAATAGTAAAAGGTTTAGTCACCCACGCTGCAATCAACAATTGCTTGCTGGAGGACTAGCTTAGAGTCACTCCACAGAAGGTAGCAGAAATAAGGTCACAGTTGGCTTTGCATGAAGTGTTAGTCAGAATATTAGAACCTATGGACTTCAGGACCATAGCTATAGATGCAGCTACGTGGAAGCAATTTGAGGATGGATTGGCTAGGCCCACCTAGGGTCTTTTGTTTTATTCACATGTGGAGAATTTTATGTAATATTTTGTATTTATTCCATTTTCCTAGTGAGCACACTAGAGGAAAAAAAATTTGTATTCAAAGAGTTAGGGTATCCCAAAGGGCATGGAAAACCAAAAGTCATTTTGTAAATGTATAAGTAAAGGTAGAGTATAATAGAGAAGGGGACTTTTTCTAGCACACATATGCTAAAACTTTTTGTAATGAGAACTATTTCTTTTTATAATAAAGAGAACTAAATTTCGCTAGAGGAAGGACTGTATGAGCTTCAAAACGAGTTGTGTGGATAGTTGAATGAAGAATTATTTATGTTTTGGCATGCTGTACAATCTGTGAGATCATTCTTAACTTGTTGATTTATTTTTGTGTATATGAATGATGGCATTTGATGTTCTGAATCTTGTACAACTAATAAGTAATGGATGCTTTAACTTCACAGAGCTATCTTTGTGTTATTTTTTCTACTATATTCACATATTTAGATTTTAAGAGCTATCTATAGAATTCTATGCACAAATAATACAGTATATTACTCATTCTGATATAAATTTTGCTCCCCAGTGATAGTTTATAATAGATTAGATTAGACTAGTTGTTCTTTGCTTTGGGTAATTGATGGACAATTGATTCATGTAAGGAGAGAGGTAAGACCCTACGCAGCTCACTATGCGGCTAACCGCTTGGGAGTTTCTTGTTTTGGCAATCACCTGCATTTAGTATAGGCACTTGCATTTCATTATAAAATATAAAAAAATGCATATACTATGGACTGGGCCACAACCGGTAAAATAGATTTAAACATTCCTTTAATTCTACGGTAGTCGGGTCACTAATCGGACAGATTCCCCACTCCAAACGATAAACGATCTAATTGGGAACGGTTGTTGGGGAGAATCCCTACTGTCGATACCTGGGATTTTCTGGGCATCAACAGTTTTGGTGCTAGAAGGAGGGCCACCAATGCATGGCTGTCAGAGGAAAGCTGTTTACTTGAAACTTTTCCATTGGTAATAATTTTTAAACTAGTTTTTCTCAAGATTGCATTCCTGAAGATTAAGTAAACCCTGAAGTAGAATTTCCATAACACATTTACCCTGTTCCTTTTGAAGTAGTTAATCACTTAAGAAGACACACAAGTTCTTATGTGAAGAAGCTTGGAGGGTTGCAAACTATACATGAGTTACCAAGAAGGAAAGTTCCTAGAAGAACACCCACTTACACAGAAGATTCAATTTTGGTGGGAAATTTGGAAGAATTAGTGAATTTGTCCTTACAAGAAATTGTTCAACCACTTCATCAATTGGGACTGGATTCCCCATTTTTTTCACCTTTTCAGTCACCTTTGCAATCACCTATTCAATCTTCGCCTCAATATCCTCGCGAAATCATGGAGCCAAATGCACCCCAAACGCTAATCAACCTAATCTACCACCAACTTGGAGAGCCAGAACTCCATTCAACCTGGCTACTCCTTTGCATGCTTTGCCTCAAAATGCAGATAAGTCATTACCTAAGTTTGATCCAGGAGAAGACATTTCTATGGATAATCACTTGTAGAGTTTTTTCTTGGCTCTAGAGATTTTAGTGGTAGAGCATTAAGATGTAATGTGTATATTGTTTCCACACACTTTCAAAGCTAAAGCATCAGCTTAGTATTTTGGTTTACCAACAAATTCTATAATGAATTGGGATACTTTTGAAATATTTTTTAAAGGCAATTTTGGTAGCCAAAGAACCACTGTCACTCTCATGAAAGAATTGCTTGCTCTAAGGATGGACAAGAAAGAGAAAGTACAGGATTTTAGTCAGAGTTTTGCTGCCCATTTAAATAATTTCAGTGCCGCCATAAAACCTATTGAGGAAAATTTAACGGAATATTATACTTCAACACTTTCCCCCAACATAGCAATGTCTGTTAAGAGGTCAATAAATACTTCTTTGGTAGAAACTTATGAAGAAGCCAAAAATGTAGAGGTTGAACTTGAAAGTATACACAAGCACACTGCAAAATCAAATGGAAGGACTTTTAACAGTAAGAAACCTTTGTTGTTGACTAGACCTAAAGAGGAACATTCAAGTGAATTAGAAAATATTGTTAAAATGGTACAAAAGTTATCCAACAAAATTGTTGATTTAGAAAAAGACAAAGAAGCTAATTTAGTCAGGAAACAGTTCAAACCATTCTTCAAGAAAAGATATGAAAGTGGTCCATCCCAACCACCTACGCACTGTTCTTCTGTTTTGAATTTCACTGAAGTTGGAATGGATAATTTTTTCACTTTTCATCAAGAACCCCATTCTATGAAAAATTTTCCACAATGGATAAATTCGATGACTCTAGTTATGAACCAAATTTTAGATGCTCAAATAAATGAACCCGAAGTAGAAAAAGAAAGGACAAATGAACAAGAGGAACTGCCTAAAACAACAATAGTATTATGGGATTGTGCACCTATGTGGGGGTTAAAAGAGGAGGAACCTACTAAGGAAATACAACTTTTAGCAATCAATGTCACAACAAGAAGCAAAGGACCATTGGCAGAGGAAAATCTATTACTGCCCAAGATTAGGAAGATTCAGGAGAGTATGAAGAAAATCAACAATAATACACAAACACCTCCTAAGTAAAATTCGGTCATCGCTATGGACAAAGTCACAACAATTAGTAAGCCTATGAAGGTTGCGAAAATTTAAATGGAGAGTAACAAGAAAAGTTCGGTAGAATGTGATATGGGAAATGACATATATCAAGAAAACAAAGGAAAATATTTCTCTATTTGAAATGTGTAACTTACCTCAACAAAGAAAGAAACTCTTGGAAGGATTTGATCCACAAACCAGTAAATCCCAAGATAATGTTCAATCGGAGGAAGAGATTAGTCAAGCTAGCATCGGGGGAAAATATAAATCCCAAACATTACCATTTCTACTTGCTTTTGAAATTTGCAATCACAATGTACACAATTGTTTGGTAGATTCTGGAGCATCCTCTAATTTTATGCCTCTTTCAGTCTGTAGAAAGATAAATGGACAACCCACACCTTCTTCATGTAAAATCATCCAGTTGGATAGAAAAGCATTCAAGGTGGTAGGAGAAATGAAGAATGTGATGATACGATTATCTACGGACGAAAGAGTTTTCCAATTTATATCCATCATGGTAGAGGATATACCAAAATCATATGGATTGATCTTGAGCAGAGACTGGTCTGTGAAACTAGAAGGATACTTTGCAACTAACTCGTCACACTTTTGGTTTCCCTATAATAACTATCTAAATCATATCAAAGTGATGAGGGAACCACATATGAAGCATAATGTGACGCAGCTAGAAGGGAAGAGCCTGTAAATTTCACTCATTCAGTTTTGGGTAACTATTTCATATAGCTTGAACCTGGAAACTATGAGGTGGAAGAAGCCAGCAATGAATAAAGTACACAATCCGAGCTCCTTTAGTTTTCTCGAAATGATAGGATTGATTGTAACATAGTTAATTTAGCTTCTAATTTAGAAAGTAGTGTTGATTATGTAGAGTTAGAAGATATATTTTGGTTGTTATATTTTGATGGTTCTAAGACTCGGGAAGGATCAGGGGCCGATTGTATCTTGATTGATCCGAAAAAAGAAAAAAAAATATTTCTTGTAGCTTAGAGTTAGAATGTACTAATAACACAACAGAATATGAAGCTTTAATCCAGGGCTTAGAGAAGGTTATTGAATTCAAAGTAAGGAATCTAAAGGTTTTTGGTGATTCTAAAATAATTGTTAGACAGGTTCGAAATACAATTCATTGTTTGTCACCGCATTTAAAGGGATACAAAAATGAAGTTTGGGAACTTATAACAAATTTTAATGCATTTAATATCATTTTGATTCCTAGATTGAAAAATGCAACACCTAATTTGTTAGCTACTTCTGTCGCAAGATTAGTGCCTACTAATAATATATGCTCAATCAAATTGGTTTTCAGGCAAGTTGTACCATACAATATCACCAATTTTAGGGTGTTCGATGACGATCCGCAAATCTTGGAGTTTTTAACAAATGATGAGAATTTCAAAGACTTTGTGATTTATGACAAAGAACATCAATCCAATCTCCAAAGATGGAACTTCATACTAAAAGGGGTCAGAAAATTAGAGGAAATGTTTGGTTTGAATAACAAGTTCAGGAAGCCAGCCAATGTCAAAACAGATAGTTCATCTATGCAGTATGAGCTGGTTAATCTTTGGACAGAAGTTGAACCCCAAGTATGTGAACTTGGGGGAATGTTGCTCACCGGGTGAGAGAAGCAAATTCATAAGTTTATATCAAAAAAATAGAGATGTCTTTGCTTGGACTTATGAGGATCTGAAGACTTATGACACTCGCACAATCGAACATGTTATTCCAATTAAAGCAGGGGTGAAACTATTTTAGCAGCCACTAAGGAAGATGCATCCCAAGATGGAACCCCTGATTCAAAATGAGTAAAAAATTTACTTGATGCGAAGATTATTTTCAAAGTTAGACACTCAAAGTGGGTGGCAAATTCGATACCGGTAAGGAAAACGTCTGGTGAAATAAGACTATGTGTAGATTTCATAAATTTGAATCATGCCTCAAACAAGGATAATTATCTAGTCCCACCAATGGAGCAAATATTACAGATGGTTTCAACCTCCGAATTGTTCTCCTTATTAGACTAGTTTTTAGGCTACAACCAAGTATTATTAGCAGAGTAAGATAGGAAGAAGACCACCTTTAGGACAAAGTGGGGGAATTTTTCTTACAGACAAATGTATTTTGGTCTCATTAATGCTGGAGCAACCTTCCAAAGCGGAATGGATATAGATTTATGCGGTTTGATTAGCCACATCGTGGTAGTCTATCTGGATGAAATAACATTTTTCTCCAAAAGGAGAGAAGAACAGATGTTTCATCTAAAGCAATTTTTTTACCGTTGTCGAAAATATGGTATTTCTTTGAACCCTAAGAAATGTGTTTTCACAGTATTAGAAGGAAAGCTATTGGGCCACATCATTTCTAAAAAGGGGATCTCCATAGACCCAGAGAGGATAGAAGCTATAGCACGGATTCCCTTACCCCACAATAAGAAAGGAATGCAATCTTTCATGGGGACTATAAATTTTGTGCGAAGGTTTGTTCTTGATTTTGCTCAAATAATAAAACCTTTGCAACAAATGGTGAAGCAAAGTGTGCAGTTTAAATGGACTGACATAGAAAAGGGTGCATTTAATGATATCAAAGCAGCAACAGCCCATGCACCTTCCCTCAAAAGTCTTGATTTTGAGAAAGATTTTATCCAATACACTTTTTCTTTTGATAACTCACTCACAACAGTGCTTACACAGAGGGAAGAAAGGGGAGAGGAATACCCCATATCATTCATGAGCATTGGGTTGCAAGGAGATGAATTGAATTATCCTGCTATTGATAAACAGGTGTATTAAAGTAGTAAAACAATTTAGGCCTTATATTCTTAAGAATAGAACCAAATTAATTGTTCCTCACCTGACAGATCAAGCCCTTTTCATGCAGAAAGAATTGGGAGAAAGAAGAGGAAATTGGGTAACAGCTTTGCAAGAATATGACCTAGAATTTAAACTAGCCACTATCATCAAAGGACAAGGGATTTGTAAGTTAATGGTTGAAAGTTAAGATAATGAAGACGATGATTGGGAGAATGAAGTTGAGTTGCATATGATTGATATGTGTCCTGTATTTATAGCCCTGGAGTCTTGGTACAGAGATCTGATACACTATCTCCAACAAGGGTATTTACCTGAAAACTGGAATTCTAAACAAAGAATAGCATTATGCTTGCAGATAATTGATGGAGTTATATTCAGGAGGAACTATGATGGAGTATTTCTGAGATGTTTGGAACAAGAGGATGCATCTAAAAATGTTAAGGAATTGCATGATGGTCTTGTTGGAGGGAATTTCTCAAGAGATACGATTGCATACAATATCTTAAGGGTTGGATATTGCTAGCCAACTTTGTTTAAGGATGCTCATGCTTATGTAAGGAAGTGTGACACATGCCAGAGAAGCGGTGGGAGACAAGCAAAGGCAGATGGGCCATTGCAACCAGTCATTGTTTTGGAAACATTTGAACAATAGGAAAATGATATCATTGGAGAAATCAATCCAAACTCTTCATTGCAACACAAGTACATCCTCATGGCCACTGACTATTTCACATGATAGGTGGAAGTGATCCTATTATGAAAAGTGAATGAAGATGCAGTCATAGAATTCTTATAAGAGAATATTATGACCAGGTTTGGGATTCCAATTTTCTTGGTTTTTGATAATGCATCTTACTTTTCATCAATTAAACTTACTGAATTTGCTAATGAGAAAGGAATGAAATTGCATTATTCTGCTAATTATTGTGCACAAGGTAACGGATTAGATGAATCAACTAATAAAAACCTCATTAGAATTTTAAAGAAAATTGTCATAGAAAACTAGAGAAGTTGGCATGTAGCTCTTCCAAATGAACTCTGGGTTGATAGGGTCATACCCAAGAATTACTTAGGCATGTCACCTTATACTTTAGTTTATGGAAAGGAATTTATTTTACCCCCAAACATTTTATTCTCCTCTTCTTAGTTAGCCCAAGCATCAATAGGGTCTGGTAGTGAGTTTTTACAAGCTCGAATCAATACCTTGCTGAAGTTAGAGGAGTCTAGGCTCAATTCTAAAGAGAGGTTTAAACACCAGCAGGAGATTGTGAAAAGGTGGTTTGATAAACACAAGTCCGAGAAGGGAAGATTTAAAGTAGGAGACTTGGTTTTAAAGTGGGATCGCCCGCATGACGAAAAGGGCAAACATACTAAGTTTCAACATTTGTGGATCGGCCCATTTCAGATTGCCAAAAAGTTAGACCCCTCAACGTATAAGTTACAGGATTTGTGGGGGTGGGAAGAGAATCTGTTGGTTAATGGTTTGGTTTTCAAACCTTACTTTATCTAGTGCCTTATAAGTCATTTATACATAAATAAATCTTTTTTGTTTGCTTCGATTTCTTCTAGTTATGTTTTCTTTCTTTCTATTGATTTGCTTTATTTGCATTTGATTTATTTTAGTTTTTCTTTGTTTTATTCTAGTTTTATTTCAAATAAGCCAGCTCGGCTTTTGGTGCTTGGGGGACATTGGAATTTGGACAAACTGCCAATATTTTAAACCAAAGAATTGCTCATTGGGATTTATCTATGTCAAAAATTGATCATGACACGATTCTTTAATTTGATAGACTATTGAAAGGAAGTTATTTTAAGAACACAATGAAGTCCTATTTTAAAACCCTATTAAATAACTGAGGTAGGAGAAGTCTATAATACTATTTTGGGGCTCCATGCACTTCACGTTAATATATGTCCTAGGAAGATTGCAGCAAAGGACCCACGGAAAGGAAGCAGGACAGACAAGTGTATGGTATTCAAAATAATCTAATGCCACAAATTAAAGCCAAAATGCTTAAAGAGTCAAAATTCCCTAGAAAGAAAGTATATATCAAAAGGATATAATGAAAACATGGACCAGTAAAATGATTGGATTGCTCAAAGATTATTCTCCATCTGTGAGATGAAACAAATTATCACTCACACAAAAGGATACCATGGATGGAAGAACCCAAATCAAATCTCAAATGCAAAAGAAGCAATCTAGGAAGACTCAACAGACAAAAGTCTGAAAGCATCAAAAGAATGCAAAAGTCATGGGAATGAGGAACAAACGAATACGCCTATCCACACTCTGTTATGATCCTGTGGTGTCATAGTCGGAAGCATTTGAATACAGAATTAAACGAATCTCACATTTTGGCCTCAGAAAAGTTATCAAGACTTTGAAAACCTAGTTACCTTACCCTATTGGACTACAATCAATGGTAAGTTTTGAATTTTGCATTCCTAGAAAGGTCTGTGTTTTTAAAGAAATCTTGAAAAGAACTGGGATGAGTTGGTTTAATAGGATGCCATAAAGTAGTTTTGGGTCTCAAAAGATAAAATTTTTTAGAGATCTGTGTTCGCCAACTAGTCAGCAATTGTTGCTGCTGCAACCACTACCCCAAAAAAATTTCATGTTTTAGGGCCCCCCTTTAATTTCTTAGCTTTTGGTTTTACTTAGAATTTTTCTACCCTTTGAAAATTGTTGTTCATGACTTAGTATTATTTTTTATTACGATGAAGGAGTTTTACTTTTTTATACCAAGTATGAAAAACCTTTTTATCTGATATGTCGAAACATTTTGGTCTTTCCGCCGACACAGCGTAGATTTGATGCTCTTCCTTCCGACAATTTTAAAGTCGATTTAACGATGATCTTTTTGATCCAGTGTATAGGAAAAATATCTATGTTTTTGCCGACGTAGCGGAGTGGTTTTGGTTTTTTTAATTCTGACACTTTGCCATGTTTTTTATGAGTTTTGGTCCGATGCGTCGAAAATAATTTCGTCTTTCAGCCGACACAATGGATGCCTTTTGGATTTTCACCTAATGGTTTCCAACCAATTGTGCAAGGAACTTTCAGTCTTCGAGGGGATAATATCAGCGGAGTATTGCCTTTGTAGCCAGTAGTTTCCACTGGGTTATCTCATTCAAAGACGACTGATAGCGACGGCTATCTTTCCTTTTCGGAACCGATGCTAGCAGTCAGTTAAGTTTTCTTGTTGTCGATCGTTTCTTGTGCTGTAATGGCGGGAAGATCATGCAAAGGCATCAGCGACTGATCTTTCATAGAGAATGCTGATAGTTGCAGCAGGATTATGGTTTTTGAGCCATGACAGTCGAATTTTTTCACTTAGCTCACTAACGTGGTTTTGTCAATGTTTTTATGTAGGTGCCAAATGGTGTTCCTTCACACTCATGCAGGGTAAAGACTTCACTGACCGCATTAAGTGTTTTCCATGTGCTTTCCTATACATAACCTATGGGATTCATTGTCATTTTCACAATTTGTTTGCGAGTGTTAAGATTTGTTGAGGCCTATGGAGCTTACCCATTTTGAGCATCCATTACAAGTTAGGGGAATTGCCATCTGGAGCTTACGGATTTTTTGGCATCACGTGTTCAACAACCTTTGAGCTTTGCATTCCAGGTAGGATCTAATTTGTATCTCATATATTTGATTGGTAGGATGGTTGTTTTGTGACCTGTCATGGTTTGATAAGTAGTGTGTTTAGGATTCGTTTGTAAAGTTAGGGTTTCCACGATTAACGTCAAGTTTAAAAGCCCTCTCCTCAGCCTTTGTTTTGTCTTTAGCGGGATTTTCGACCCATCTATTTATTTGATTGACCTAGATTACTATGGTCATGGTGTTATTTTCTACCTGCTCTCAACCATTTCCTACCTTTTCCATTCAGACATAAATTTCTCACAGCTATGGGTGCATAATGATGAACCTAGGATGGCCCAAGTTTTGGGCCAGCCATTCCTTACCTATTTATTATCTGTAGTGATAGGGGTTTGTGAGGCCTTAAGTAATGAAAGCCGTGTGTGCTTTTGGATTTTCACCTCATCTCCTTGTCCAAAGTGTTGGCCCTAGTGGTTGGCTCCATGGAATCACCGTGTTTTAGCTCCATATTATTATCTTATGGGTCGTAGGTCTCATAGAAAGGTCATGCATTGTTGGTTTGTGCTTACGAACGATAGGTTTAAACTCTCAGTGTTGCAGTCAGAGCTTGCATGTGAGCTAGTTTTTATTGCTCAGTTTTGACCTTGCATTAGGTTTTTGTTTTTGGTGGTGTGCGAGGTTTTGCATGTAGATTCATTTTCCCATGGATAAGGACGATATGGTAAAATATTGGTCAAGCTTGTTCTCAAAAGAAACGATCTGTTAGAATAAAATGATAGCTTTCTTATTAATCTTTCTAGTTTTACAGCATTTCTTTATTTTCTTGTGTGCATTAATGTTTACAATAATAATGGTGTTGAGACATGTTTGGTGTGTTGTGCCACAACCTCTGTATGCATCTGATACCATGCCTAAGAAAGGTAAGAAGAAAGCTAAAGCCATTGAAGAAGACTTGGACCTAGAAATCACGCCTCGAGTAGAAATAGTTTCTGAAGACACTAGATATGTGACGGGAACCGAGCCTGAATTCAAGTGGGGGAAGATATATCATATGCTCCAAGATTGAAATATCCCAGATGTAGGCTTGGAGGATCTACCCTTGTTTGACAATGTATTAAGATCGAGGATTAAAAAAAGTATCCACACGACTGGAGTTGTTTCCTTGCTCCGAGGTGATTGGATGGGTTTTGTCTAAGGTTGATGCAAAAGGGATGATTATGTATAATGTTGAAGATAAAGGACTTGCCTCTTTTACCCCTAAATTCATATCCAAAGCTTACAATTTTCTAGTTTCATAAGTCAGCATGACCAATGATTGGCTAAATATTTTGACTATTGATTATATTGGATGTGCGAAGATGATGACGATGGAGGGAAGTCATTCCAAAAAAGGGCATTAGGGGAATATGAGACTGATAGTCTGTGCGTCCCATACAAGCTGGTAGCCCTAATTCTTAACAAGATCTTTGGCAGAGCTGATGGAAAATTTTACAAGATTAGGTGGATACCACCGATGTAACATGTAACCATGGAGTGGACTATGTTCAATTGGGTAGATATCATAGCTAACAGTTTTTCTTCCTGTATAACTGCAGCACAGGAAGGATTGCTCTGGTGAAAGTCTAAATTCTATATGGGATCATTTTTTATTGACTCTATACTCTTCCTACATCCATTGAGAAGCTGAATTGCAGCTGGAATGAAGGAAAAGTGCCCATCTATGCAACATACCAGATTTTATGGGCTCACAAATATCACAGTTTTTACAAGCTCATTTGTGAGGAGTTCTTAATGCCACTTTACCAGTTAATTTTCCTTGAAGAATGTAAATGCATGTTTGAGGGTGTTCGGGATGTTATAATGGAATATGGATATTATTTATTTTCTGAATAGGGCACCTACTTGAGGATGTATGGAGGAACCAAATCCCCTTCAATGCTTCCCAAGTATGCCACTGTTTATGTAGAACATAAAGAAGCAGTAAGACATCTCTTCTTAGATGGTTTCGAGAGTTATTTGTTTGACATGAATAAGGTTGTTTTCCCACCAATGCCATTCTATGTCGATACTTATAAGTTTTCCAAGGTTAAAAATGCACCATAATTTGTGAAAGATCTGGAAATCTTCCATTTTGGTGAAAAGCATTTTCACAAAAATGATGCTCAGAGTAAGGTGGCTGCACATCGTGCACTTATGAAAGTAAAATTTGAGTACTCTAATCATTTCGACAAAGAATAATAAGTACATCAGAATGCTTGTAATATGACTGCTCTAAACAACTGTCTCAAGAAGAAAATTACAGTCACATGAGGTAAAGGTAGCACTAACAGTACCTTCGAACAAAAAAGACAAGAAGAAGAAGTTGGGCAAAGGGAAAAGGAAGAAACAACACAAAAATTAGTAGAAGGTGCAAGGAAATTGTTGGTCAAAGAGTCCTAGAGAGAAAAGGAAGAAGAAGAATCTACTAGAAAAAGGGAAGAAGAAGAAGTTGCTAGAGAAAAGGAAGAGGAAGAAAGAACACTGAAGGATTTAGTTGAGCGAGAAAAAGTAGAAGTAGATAGGACGGTTGAGGATCTGAGACAAAAGGAGCAAGAAGATCAAGATAGGGAAAATCAAGAGAAAAATACTGCTCAAGATAATGCAGAAAGTTTCCCTTCCACGTCAGGAGATATATGGACAAGAGGTCACCTCCCTATTGTTGAGTTAGGGTTGGTACCTTTCACTCCATCAAAGCATCATGAGGTTGCAAGTTTGGATAGTGTATTCTTTGACCCCAAGAGGAAAACCATTGTATGGAGATCCGAGAAGACATTGAAAATGGGTACCCGTCCTGAGGTTTCCACAGTTATGGAGAAAACTATTGTAAAAAGTGTAGATGAAGATCTGGATCATATGGCCTCAATTGGTGTTGCAACTGCACAGGCAAATGCTTATAATGTTAGCAAGATTAAAGGAGCAGTTGACCAATACAAAGACAATATGACACAGATGAAAGAGGCCTTGAGGAAAGATCAAGTAGTATGCTAAGAGACAAAGAGGAAGTATGATGCCACCCTTTCGGATTTAGAAAGGCTCCAGCAAGCTATCAGATCTTCGAAGCAAAAAGGGATGCCTTTTTATTGTCAAATACCATTATCAATGGAGAAAAGAAAGACTTAGAAGGCAAAATTTCAAAGATGGAGACAAAAAGGGCCACAACTGATACTCAAGCAGAGGAGTTAAGAGCCCGAGTTGCAGAATTGGAGGCACAAAATAGTTCTTTGGAGACTCTATTCAAGGCAACGAATGAGCAAAAAATGGATATCATGCTGCTTCAAGAGCACACCCTCTTGATCAAGAGGAAAATTTATCAAGTGCAATTAAAACTTATAGAGGAAGTCTACAAGATTAAGAAATCCAAGACCGGATTACAAGAGATCTCAGTAATATCGGCCGACTTCAGAACAAGAACCCAACAAATTGCAGAAGTCGTCCAAGGTCAATTGACTTGGTAATGAAGAAATTCCATAGAATGCACCTCAAAAGAGTATAGAAAAATTGCATATTGAGCATGAGCTCATGGGCTACAGCAGCAAGGCTACTGCAAGACTAATTGCTGCAGTTGGGAAAACATTGGATAAATGCATGAACTTTTACAAAAGGGTGCTCACCATGCATAGCAGATGCCAGACCTCTGCAGCCAGGAGACTTCAGGAATTTCCAGGACAAGAAGAACATTTGAAGTATCTTCATGACTAGTTGCAAGAAGATGAGCTCAACATATAACAGATTAACGGTTTAAATGAGAAAATAGTTAAAGTTTTAGTCGCCCAAGCTACAGTCAGCAATTGCTTGTTGGAGGACCATCTTAGAGTCACTCCACAGAAGGTAGCAGAAATAAGGTCGCAGTTGGCTATGCATGAAGTGTCAGTCATAATATTAGCACCTATGGACTTTAGGACCATAGCTGCAGATGCAGCTATGTGGAAGCAATTTGTGGATGGATTGGTTGTGCCCACCTAGGTTGTTTTGTTTTATTCACATGTGGAGAATTTTATGTAATATTTTGTATTTATTCCATTTTCCTAGTGAGCACACTATAGGAAAAAAAATTGTAGTCAAAGGGTTAGGGTATCCCAAACGGCACGGATAACCAAAATTCATTTTGTAAATGTATAAGTAAAGGTAGGGTAGAATAGAGAAGGGGACTTTTTCTGGCACACATATGCTGAAACTTTTTGTAATGAGAACTATTTCTTTTTATACTAAAGAGAACTGAATTTCGCTGGAGGAAGGACTATATGAGCTTCAAAATGGGTTGTGTGGATCATTGAATGAATAATTATTTATGTTTTGGCATGCTGTACAATCGATGAGATCATTCTTAACTTGCTAAATTATTTATGTGTTTATGAATGATGTCATCTGTTGTTATGAATCTTGTACAACTAATGAGTAATGGATGCTTTAACTTCACAGAGCTATCTTTGTGTTATTTTTTCTACTATATTAATGTATTTAGACTTTAACATCTATCTGTAGAATTCTATGCTCAAACAATACAGTAAATTACTCATTCTGATATAAAGTTTGCTCCCCGGGGATAGTTTAGAATAGATTAGATTAGACTATTTGTTTTTTGCTTTGGGTGATTGAAGGACAATTGATTCATGTAAGGTAGGAGGTAAGACCCTATGCAACTCACTATGCGCCTAACTGCTTGGGAGGTTCTTGTTTTGGAAATCACCTGCATTTAGTATAGGCACTTGCATTTCATTATAAAATATAAAAAATTACATAAATGGTGGACCGAGCCACAACCGATAAAATAGATTTAAACATTCCTTTAATATACGGTATTCGGGCCGCTAAGCAGATGGATTCCCCATTCCAAATGATAAACGATCTAATTGGGAACGGTTATTGAGGAGAATCCATACTGTTGGTATATGGGATTTTCCAAGCATCAACAGAACCATGGTGAGGCAAAGAGATCAGTAGATGTGGTGGGAAATCTCGACAACACTAGTTGGAATGAAAATATAACAACCACACTATGTGGCCCATCTATAATGTAATTGACAAGGGGGAATCCACTATGATGGATGAGGTTCAAGGGAAATGGGTTGGTGACCAAGTATAGGGTGTCTACAATGGCTTGGAACCTTAATAGGTGTTCAAAATCATGTCCATCCATCTTCTGTGGGAAAAGTACTGGACTCAAACTCATATCTTGTTCATGTTGAATTAAAAGATAAAACACTCCCTTTTCATATTCCCAATTTATGTGTCATCACCACTATGTGTGTGTGTGTGTGTGTGTGTGTGCGCGCGCGCGCGTGCATTTATGTATGTATTATATGTACACACACACACAAACATAATGGATACAAAGGTGGACAATGCATGAGCATGGAAGGAGGGAACGCGCCACAGAGCTCCACATAGAGATAAGGCAATAACACGAGTAGGTATCCATACCAATGGAAGTAATCTATTTTCAAATGATAGAGGTGAAAACAAAAAAAATGACACTCTTTAACACAAAAATTTAATATGCCAATCAACAACAAACAATAATAATAAAATGTTGAATTTGATACAACAACCCAATAACATGACACAAGCCAACACTACTAATGTCAACGTAGAGATGGGGTATTTGAGATGCTTTGGATTTGTTTCCACTAATGGAAATCAATGTGGTTACATAATGTGTAGAGAAACTGCTCTATTAAAAATTTGTAGATGTTGAAACCAATCCTCGACTACAAACAAACTTTTCTTAAGGAGAAAAACATCTGTTTAGAAATTTTGTGTTTAGGGTGTTGTGGGAACAAGCATTTTGAATGAATCTAAACATTTTTTTAATACTATAGCAATCATATGTTTCTAGCGAATAACTTGTTCAAAGCCTCAGAGGCTCCATGGCCTCATATCCTTCGTAAGCATTGAAGATCATGCCAAAATCTTCGGAGGGGTTCCTTGTAATTCAAGTTATAGTTAAGACATGTCATTTATTGCCAGAAAATGTGAGTCATTGTCAAATGGTTTGCTTACCCACAATGGGATTGAAAAAAGGCACATCACAGCTATCTAGTTTATTTCAAAGCCCATAAACTCAGGAATTGTACCTTTTGTTTGACAAATTCTTATAATGTTTCATTTTGCATCCGAGGATGAGGGTCATTTGCGTGTAGCTCACCCTCTTCATGATGCACATGAAAAATAAAACATTGAATAAAATTCTTGAGCTTCCAAGAATTTGAAATGCATTTCCTGCCTTGTGGACAAATTTAAAACCGAGATGAAGGATGCACAACACATCATCCCACACCGGAGGTAAGGAACATGTACTTATAGAATATGTAGTTTTTTTCCTTTCCATACTCAATTTTCCAAGGACCTAGTAGTGTGGTGATGGTAGGTAACACTACATTTAGGTCCATCCACTAGGGTGAAGGAAAAGTATCCTTCTAACGGAGGTATGGTCTATTGTCATACACACTTTTCATTATTTCATGTTTGTTTCTATGACTAACATATTCATGCATGAAAGTTACCTTCGTGACAATCTGAGCGGGGAGTACTCCCACTATTTGGGTTTCATCAGATAATCTTGAGTCATTGAGAGTGTCATAGGGTCATGAAAACCTCATGTTCTCAGGGGTTGAAATTGACATTGACCTATTGTACTAAATGACTATAAGAAATCTCAATTTTAAAAAAAGAACTCATTTGGGCACACCTATGTGTTTGTTTCCTATTATTTTACCATTCACCTCATTTTTCTTAAAGTAATTTTGGAGTTCTGTACATTATGTGAATAATTAAGATTATACATATTATTTGTCTTTTTATTAACTTGTATATAAAAGATTGATTTTCATCTCTACACGTTTGTCTTTTGTATGCCATATGTTTTTAAATAGATTTGTTGGCATGCCCATTTTTCAATACTCTTTCATTCCATGCAACTCAATGAAATTAATTACTTCCTTTTTGTAAAATTTCTCGAGCATAAATTTCCTACCTCCTAAAAAGGAAAATATTCCATGAACATAACTAATGTTTTAATTTGCATTTAAACATCCGAATGAGAATCAACTTGTCATTTTCTTTTTGCACATTTTAGAAAGGTTTAAATTGTTTGTACTTTCATCAACTAACTTCTAAGCATGATTTTTGTAAAAAATCATTTCATATGTTCCAGATTTTATTAACATTTGTAAATGGTATGGTGCAAGAAAATGATACCCACTTACGACACATTAGTTGTAATGGACTTCCTAAAAACTAGAAACCTGACCATTAAATGAATTTTTAGAAGCATCTACACATATTTTTAGAATATGGTGTAAAATGATGACACATAGACAATCAAATCACCTTCCAAAATATATAACTTCTATATATGGAAAATATGTATAACTTCCAAAAAATGGCGTTCTTCTAAGATTGGTATGTTTTTTTCTAAAACATAATGCATATGTTCGCATTAGGCCCCAAGTTTGGTATGTAAACTGTCAAAATTTGTTAAACCATCTAGTAACCACCATAGGGAAATAGAGAACAAAAACCCTCCACGACCGATTAACTACATTGAACCCAACATAAAAAAACCTAAAATTTCTTTCAACATTGTGGATCGCGTGAAGTACAAATTTAGGGCCAAGATCTACCTCCCCTTTTACAAAAAGAACTTAAAGCGTGCCTCACACTTTAAATTGGCCTGGATGTGTTGACAACTCGCACACCATGGATTAGGAAAAGGTTAAAAACTTCATTTAAATCCCATCTTAACTCGATAGTTGTCATTGATCCTTGTCTTTAGCTTTAAAGAACCCTTAAGCACATACCATAACCTTGCCATAGTATTGTAACATAGGCTATGCTTTATAACCCTTATGACTCCCTTAGCTTGCATATAATACTTTAGCCTAAAGTGTTTCAGCTTAATAGTTTAACCTAAGGTGTTTTAGCATAATACTTTAGCCTAAGGTGTTTCAACATAATAATTTAGCCCAGGTTCTTGTTGTTAGGATTTATAATCCTCCCTTGTCCATACTTGGTCTATTAGATTATATTTTCGTAACTTAGGAGTCATTAATTAAATTGGGTCCACTTGGGCTATTGGTGCCACTAGTACCAATCACTAGAGTGTGGGGAACACATATAGAGGTTAACTGCAACTGACTGCACCTTTATGCATCAGTTTAAGTGCCTCTAAGACCAATCCCTACAATTTAGGATCCACTAGGAGTGTCGAAACCAACCTCCTTCAGTTGTTGGTAGTTGGTAACTAGTTATGCTAAGATATTCTTTAGTTACATTTAGTTAGATATCCTCCAGTTTAGTTAGTGCCAATCTTGCATCTTCTCACCTACCACATCAGTTAGACTAGTTTAACTGATTATAACTAATTGAGAGGCTAAATTAGACAACTGGAGTTAGTCTAGTGAGATTCAATAATGATTTAGACACTTCTAATTAGCCATGCAGTCAGATTGAGTTGGTAGATTTGAATCATATCCACATGATTTGAATTCTCCTTTATGTAACATTATTGTATACTATTGGGATTAATGAAGTTTATACTATAATTATACTGAACAATAATTGTTTGTTTCTTGTGAGATTTGTTTTGTTCGGTGGGTATTATTCATTCCTTTACACTACATAATAATTCAATCTAATTGCACTCATTTCCTAAAGATCAATGGAACATTAATTCTAATATGGTATCAGAGCCTCCTCAGGAAAACAACAAGTCTGTCCATTCTCCATTGTACACCAGAAGCAGTTAGGTTTCCATAGAAGTCCTGCAAAGTGTGCATTGTTAACTCTGGATTCGTTCAGATAAGGTGTTGGGGGCATGACGGACCCTGAGAAAGTGTACATGTCAAGATGGAAGGCTTGATTCTGACATAGTGCAATTTTTTTTTTGTGTTTGCAATGTTTCCTTACAAGTGCTACGTAGCTTGATTGAAGAAATTGACTTTTCAAAAGGAGAGTTGATGGATTCTCAAGCTTTATTACCCCACATCCTAAATCCCTTCAACTATGTTGATTGGAGCGCAGATATGTAGGTCTCCTTGAGAAATATTGGCATGTACATGATGACCATGGGCCGAGAGACAGAACCTCATCATCTTGCTAAGAAAAACAAGTTCTTGAAC
>LPNX010226777.1:112994-227352 GCA_001517045.1 Pseudotsuga menziesii
ATTCATCCTTGTATTTGTTCTCATGAATTTTGGTGCGAAAAATCAAGCACTGCAAGTCTCTTTCAAACTTGTTACTAGGGATTTGATATTAGTTTTCTGTTATGAGTTTGTTGATATTATATTTTTTGGATCATTGGTTATTTTTTAATCTATATCAGATTATGGAGCTCAAGCATTCTCTCTCCATAGTCCCATGGATTCTCTACCTATCTATTTGATTGCATGCTCATCTCCTCACGGAACTAGTAAAGATGGAGACATTATGCATTTGCCTAGACACTTGCTCCTAACACTTGGGGTTGATTTTTACCTCACATGGTTTGATGTTAAAGGCTGCAATATATCTATTTTTTGGGATTTCTTCACATGGTTCTAATTCTCAAGCACTTTTTCTCTCTCATCATTTGATCTCAGTTGCTCTACATGGGTCCAGTTTTCATCTTCCAGCTGTATATGTTCCTGATTCAGTTGAGCATATTCTTATTCTTTCAAAGAAGAAAATTCCTCTAGACATAATAATTTAGTTTGAATTCAAAGGTTCACATGTACAGTCTCACAATGATGTTGTACACAAGAAACAGGATACTGCATTTATTGTTGCATAGTGCTGCAAATTGCAACAATTTTTTCACAAAGTTTTATTCAAAACTTGTTTTCCTGATTCACTACTTATCGTGAGGGGGGGTTTCCAATGAGGTTTTCCCTTATTTCCTCAGTGTATTAAGCATATTTTAATTCTTTTATATTGTAACAGGTGATTTTTTGCCTTGTTTCCAGTGCCCAAAGTTGTCCAAGTTAGGATTCAGGGGGGTGTTCGGATTTATAATCCTCCCTTGTCCATACTTAGTCTATTAGATTATATTTTCCTGACATGGGATTCATTAATTAATATTGAGTCCACTAGCACCATTGGGTCCACTTGGGCTATTGGTGCCACTAGTACTAGTCACTAAAGTGTAGGGAACACGTATAGAGGTTAACTACACCTTCACGCATCAGTTTAAGTGCCTCTGAGACTAATCCCTACAATTCAGGAGCCAGTGGTAGTGACGACACCAACCTCCTTCAGTTGTTTGTAGTTGGTAACTAGTTAAGCTAAGATATGCTTCAGTTACATTCAGTTAGATATCCTCCAGTTTAGTTAGTGCCAGTCTTGCATGGCTGCATGTGGGTAAGTTCCTATTCTCACCTACTTCTCACCTACCACATCAGTTAGACTAGTTTAACTAATTATAACTTATTGAGAGACTAAATTAGACAACTGGAGTTAGTCTAGTGAGCTCTGATAGTGATTTAGACACTTATAGTTAGCCATGCAGTCAGATTGAGTTGGTAGATTCGAATCATACCCACATGATTTGAATTCTCCTTTATGTAACATTGTTGTATATTGATATGATTAATGAATTTTATACTATAATTATACTAAGCAATACTTGTGTGTAACCTGTGAGATTTGTTTTATTCAATCGGTATTATTCATTCCTTTACACTGCATAATAATTCAATCTAATTGCACTCATTTCATGAAGATCATTGGAACATTAATTCTAATAGTTGCAGCATAGTACTTTAGCATAAGGTGTTGCAGCATAACACTTTAACATAGGGTGTTGAAGCATAGTACTTAGCATAAGGAGTTGCAACATAGAACTTTGGCATAGGACTTTAGTCCAAGACTTAGGATTTAATCCTACTTAATTAAAAAGAAACACATTGTGACATTAACGTATCACCATATTGTAAAGCCAGTCATTCTGGAAGTGTCATAGTCAGATTTATTGTTGGAAGGATGACAATTACTATCTTCATACAAACAAGAAATTAAATTAGAACTATTCATGCAGAAATATAGATTTGAACTTACGTCCAAGAAAACACTCTACAAAATTTAAATAAAAAGGAATTTTTTTATGGTGTAATTATTGGGTTTGTGATGTTGAGTCAACCTGAATCATAGATGGATAATGGGTACCTAAAATTTGGGATTCAATGAGTATTTCTAGATCAAATGTGGTAGATTGGTAAAATTAAAAACCAAAATTTGTAAACATGTTTTATGCCAACTAGTTATTTCCAGTCTGAATCCTTTTTATTCGCATTCACAACTAGTTATTTCCAGTCATACAACTCAACCAGTTTGAATCAGACCAGCTGCACATAAGAGAACTTATTGTTGATAACCTATCCTCTCTTATCACTGCCAAATCATCATTATTTAATGATATGTTGTTTCACTGCTACACACATCTCATGTACAATCTTGTACACCTCGTCATACATAATCACTGAACAAGTAATTCTGCTTTGCTTACACTAAACACAAGGCATGCATCATCATGCATCATCATCATAGGGTATGCATAATTATCATCATCATCATCATATTAGTGTGTAATGTGTATGTATCATCAACGTCAAGTGTACATCATCATATATGCATCATCGTCATAGGGTATGCATCCTCGTCATCATCATCATCGTGTACATCATAGAGTGTATGGCATAGTGCATATGAGAGCATCATTATACCATACCATGCATGTTCATCATCATATCATTGTCATCATCAAGGAGTGTGTCATCATACTGTATGTGTCATAAAAAGTATCATGATATGGGATGTATCATCAATATGTGTGTATCATAGCGTTTATAGCAAAGGAGCGCGTCATCATATATACCATACATCACTATACCATATTAATCAATACTGCTCACACATAGCACTTGTACTTACTGTATATCACTTACATATGATTATATATCATTGTTCACACATACACTTGTACACACTGTATATCACTTACATATGGTTGTATATCATTGTTCACACATCAACTTGTACACATCCCACTTTATACATTATTCAATATTGTACAATACATTTCAATGTACATATACTATTGTTCATACTTGTACATACATAACTTATACATTTGTACACTACTTTCCATATACTTGTACACATATCACTGTACTTGCCACTTGAACACACTCATACTATTGTACACTCACTATATATCATGTGCATTCCCTTACATTCATTGTATATTACTTACACATTCATACCACACTATTGTACAAGCCACATATCACTTTATGCCACTATTGTACATGTCATATACCATTGAATGCCACTACTATACATGACACACATTGCATATCACTTTATGTCACTATTGTACATGCATATTTGCACACTTCATTGTATTCAATGTTAGAGTAAACATACCTTGTGTGGTAGATGACCCTAGGTAAAGAACCCAACTGTACAATCATCAGAAAGTCAGACTGTGTATGCAAAATCAAACTTGGTTTTGGAATGTTCACTCTCAGACTATATAAGACAAAGACCACCACCATGTAGTTGTACCAAAACGGAGAAAATTAGACTGTTTGAAGAGACTATTCAAGCTCAAGTCTGCTGCTACCTAGCTTAGACTGTTTTGGAGATGTCTTAACCCAAAACAAAGCAAAGGACTGTGAAAACAAAAATGTCTGCAATGACAACCCTCTCTACTATACGAACAGTTCACTTCTGCAGCAAGTACCTTAGTCCAAACTCCTTCAAATTATTGCATGTGTTGATGATTTAGATTTGTGGCAGCTAAAGTGTATTAATACACTCTTTATACTTTGAGAAAGAGAAGTTGAGGGCCGACCTAAAGAGGGTTTGGTATTTTAAAAAATCAAATTTAATTTAAAAGTATTATTAATAATAATAAAACTTTAATTTTTAAAGGGGGGGCGACCTGTTTGAGGATCAATAAAACTTTAATTTTAACACACACACCACCTAATTATTTAATGGGGTTGACTTCATTGTTGGAGGAATAAGGTGGTCAAATTCTCTTCACTTGAATTATGTTTTAGAACTTGATTTGTTTAATACTTTATTTCTTTTATTACTTGTTACAAGTTTTAGGGTTTTATATGTTAGGGCATAACCATGAGGGATTCAAGGGTTCATGTAAAGGTGCAATGGGCATCATTATGAAATATTCGAGTATTATTAGTGTTTTAGGGGCAAGGAATACATTATAGGGTATATTGTAGGCTTAGGTACCAAAGGTAAGCATACTTTTAGGGCCTTTTGTTAGGTCGACAAAGCTACCACATGCTTTATAAACATAACCATCAATGTGTGGGTTCAGGGACTTCTCGTAGGGTACCATGACCTCATTAAAACACAAATTACCACTAAAAGGTTCATGTGTCCTATTGTAACTTCTTCAACCCACCAAGGACACATTCTAGGGTACTAGGGCATTGGTTATGGTACTAGGGAACCCAAATAAACAACAGGGAACCATAGAACAACTTAGGGGTACTTAAACACTATAAAGGGTGTATAGGGATTTTTCCATTGTCCCAAGGGATCCAAGGGCTTCAAACTTGGTCTTGGACAATGTAAAAAGGCCTCCTTAGACACTGACAACTTAATCATAGCCTTCCCTTTTTTCATTAATGAAAACACCATAACTATTCTTCAAAACATGCTCCCCTTGTTCTCAAACTCTCTCCGCCTTTGGAATCAATGGAAAAGGGAACATTCTTTGACAATATTGCTCTGACTCAAGACATGCTCCACCTATCATATTCCTTTTTCAACTTGTCTTCATGTTTGCATTAATGTCAACACAAACTTCCTTTCAATATTGATCCCCCTATCACATGGAATTGATGCTACTTTGGTGCACTTGCATTCTGTGACAAGGATACTGCTGGAATGAACTGCTTGTTGGTCTCAATTTTGATAATCAGGTACATAGATCCTCTTACACATTATTTGCACACTTTGTAACATTGGTCGATAGTATTCAAAATAGTATTTGTTTTTTCACAAGATTTTCATCATTTATTTTTTGATCTACTAACTTTATTCTCCATTCTTTATTAGGATGATGGTTTTTCATGTCATTCGATTGAACTTGCTTTCTTCTCCAAACTTTTTTTTAACTAAAACAGGTAGTATTTTTGTTTATATATAAAGAGGAATATCGGTCTGCTTTGACAAATTTCAAACAACCAATTACACAGTCATAAAGAATACTTCAAGAAGGTCTGAACATGTGCAAATTCCTACAGTTTAAAAATGAAAATCCTAAATTCAGAAAATTACAACTTATTGAGAAACAAATTACAAAATTGGATGAAAATAGTTGGATTCTTCGATGATGCAAAGGGTCCCTTGAGCCAGCAGGCATGCTTTATTAGCCAAGGCATCTACAAGATTATTTAGATCCCGAATAATGTGAAAAGATGCGACCCCATCAAAATCCTTCAAAATATTTCGGATTCTCTGCAAAGTTGAATTCAAAGCAGAATTATTGAAAAGATTAGCTAAATATAAAGCTTTGATCAACAACTCAGAAACGCCGAAATTTTGAATTTCCTTGTATCCTTTCTCCTTCGCAATCTGGCACGCCATTAGGATGTTGTAACATTCGGCCTGATTATTCAACATGTTTCCTAGTCCCCAGCTAAAACTAGATTCAATCAGATTATCTGGAAAGAAAACCAAACCCCCAACTCCTGAGATCCCAAGATTTCCCTTAGATGCACCATCAAAAAATATAGTCGTTGATGAAGAGCTCATCCACAAAGACTTAAGAGCTTCAATATTGCCATGAAACTACCATGGAGAGAAGGTGAGAGGTTTAACACACATCAATTTCCTCCTACCTGCTGAAGTGGAGCCCAGCCAAGATGAAATCATAGAAGGAAGAGGTGAATTCACATGTCCTGTGGATTTAGCAATTAGATTTTTGACTTTAACAACCACAGATTGAGGGGTCGTTACCTGTTCGTTAAATATCCAGTTGTTTCTAGCTGTCCATAGCTTCCACCATGTGAACTTAGGAATTGAATGCCAAAAAATAACCCAGTCAGTTGATTTAACACTTTTATGAGGCCAACGATCATGCCAGGAAAGGAAGAAGAAGGTGGCCGACGACTGACCTATGGCAGAAATATTGGAGCCACAAAGAATAATCTCCCATGTTGATTTAGCAAAAACACAGTCAATTAGTGTCATCCGTCATTTCAATGGCTGATTTACAAAAGCAAGAACGAAAGGGTCCATTGAACCCATGTTTTAGAACATTTTCACCAAAAAATACCTTGTTGTGCATGAGCAGCCAAGGAAAAAAATTACCCTGGGAAGGAACAGAGAGAACCAAACAATTTTCCATTTCACAGGGGTCAGACATTGGGAATGAACAGCTTGAGATTTAAAGAATCCATTTGCAACTATGTAAATTCCAGTCTTACCCCAGCCCCATTTATCTTTATTGGAGCAGTGGATTGGAGTAATACCTGTAAGAGAGGATAATAACAAATATTTTTGGAGGCTAAGATGGTCAGGGAGCTCAGGAAGAAACCAACATCCAAGTTTCCAACGTTGTCCCAAGCGTAGATGTCCACCAAACGAAGAAGGCCTTTGTTGGTTAACCAATTATTCAATTCTTATAACAAGGTGACAGAGGAAAGTGGAGTATTTCCTAAGATTTTATCCTCCTAGAGAAGGATCCTCTTCCCATTTCTAGGGATTCTATAGAGTTGTTGATTGAATTTATCAATACCTTTTTTTCCTGAGTTCCATATTGATGTGTCTACAGGAGTGCTAGAGGATTTTAAACTTATCAATGAACCTCCCTTTAAATATTTCATCCTAAGGATCTTACTGATAGGGTGGTTTTTGTCCACATAGAGTTTCCAAATGAGTTTTCCGCCCATTGCCCAATTAGCCAAATCAAGGTCATGAATTTGAAGTCCACCTTCAGAAATAGGTCTTTTAATGATATCCAATATTACTAGATGCATCTTATTCTGGTTTCCTTTGCCACCATTCCAGAGAAAATATCACAAAATATTAGAAATCTAAGACGAAATAGACTTAGGGGCAAGCAACAAAGAGGATTGGAAGATGGGAAGAGCTGAAAGTATTAACTTTATCAGAACCATTTTTCTAGACTTGGTTAACCATTGTCCACCCCATGAAGCAATTTTGGATTTTAACTTAGCAATAACTTCAAGCCAAAGAGAAGGAGGGCTTGAACCAAGAGTTAAAGGCAGCCCCAGATATTTGATCTTCTCCCATTTAACAAAACCAAGGAAACCTAAGGAGTTTGCAATTTGAAGAATTGTCGACTGTTCTACATTCCATCCATAAACCACACTTTTTTTTATTATTGATCAAGGCTCCTGAAATAAGACATAAATTTTCAAGGATTTCCTTGAAGGTGCGAGCAATCTTCAATGAGGCCCCTCCAAGCAGGAGAGAATCATCCACAAAGAGAGCATGGTTAATTCGGTCCACACCCCTAGCTATATTAATACCCGGAATGTAACCAACTTCCTTTTCAGCTGAAATTTTTCTGATAAGAGTTTCATCCATCAATATGTATAAAAATGGTGACATTGGACATCCTTGGTGTAGAACTCTTGTTGCTCGAAAAAATTATGAAGGTCTTCCATTGACAAGAGGCGCAAACCAAGGTCTGTCTATGCAAGCTTTGATCAATTTCACAAACTCCAAGATGAAACCAAAGGAAAGAAGAACTTGATAGAGAAAGGGGAGCTTTACTCGGTCAAAAGCATTCTCCATATCCAACTTGATTATCATTCCCTTCTCCTTCCTTTGGAAACTGTAATGGAGGGATTGTTGGACTTGGATTACGTTATCAACTAAATGACAGCCTTTTACAAAACCCCCCTGGAGAGGAAAGATCAACTTACCTAATAGGAGCTTGAATCTGTTGGAAAGAAGTTTGGTAAGGATCTTGTAAGAGGTGTTGCACAGTGAAATAGGGCAGAATATGCCAAAGGAAGAAGGATTGACTTCCTTAGGAATAAGAGTAAGAAATGTAGAATTAGTGCACCCTCCCAATTTAGCTTTTTTTAAAACCTAACACCATGGGAATCAGATATGATTTGATGATGTTCTAGCAGACTCTATAGAAATGGAAGGAGAAGCCATCTAGCCCAGGGGATTTATCCGGCTCCATATCCCAAATGACGTCCAAAATTTCCTATTCAGTTAAGGTTTTCATTAAATCATCATTATCCTCTGAACTAACAAGAGAAGGAACATTCTCCCAAAATTCAGAAGACACATCACCATCAGAGAGGCCATCCTCCTGAAACAATAGCTAAAAATGCATGCTTACAACCTGTTTTAATTGGTCTTGACCTTTAATATTTTCCCAATCCCCAGTGGAAATTTCAGAGATGTGATTTCTAGACAACCTTGCTCTACATTGACGATGGAAATAGGTTGTATTTTTATCCCTCGCCAGCAATCGGAGGCTTCTAGACTTTAGTCGAAGATATTTCTCCTCCTGACGGAGAGAAGGAGTAGTTTTAGATTGAGCAAAATGTTCGAGTACTAGTTGAGATTTAGTGATCACACATTCTTCCATACCCAATTGGATCTCAGATAGCTCACACACACTCTCTAACCTGTTGTTGATAGGAGTATTAAGGGGTTTTTTTGCCCAATATTTCAAAGCAAATTTAGTATTTTTTAATTTATGTTCCCAAATGAAATAGGGGGATCCAACCACATATTGAGATCAAGCTTGGTTCACAATGTCCCAAAATCCATCACATTCAATCCAGAGGGGACTGAAGCGGAACGAGATTGGGCCGAGATCCTCTTCTTTTTCAATGTTCATGGATATTGGATGGTGATCAGAAAAGAGCTTAGTCAAAATATTCGATGTGATAATGAAATTCTCATCCATCAGAGAACTATGGACAAGAAACCAATCCAAATGATCTACAATATTGGTTGATCCCACTCTGTTATTTTACCAGGTGTATCGTCCATTTTTGGGTTTAATTTCACTCAGCTCACAAAATTGGATCAGCTCCTCCACCGTTTCTTGGAAATGGTCCTTACCAAAAATGCCACCTTTTTTCTCATTCAGAGCTAAAGAAATATTGAGATCTCCTGCAATTATTATATTTGAAGGAGAATTGGTTTCTATGAAGACTAGCAACATTTTCCAACATTATTTTTTTTCATTGAAAGTGAGAGGAACATAAAGATTAAACAGAACCAGGGATATCTTACTGGAGATATGATATAGATTAGTGAATATCTAGTGTTGGGTGGCAAACCAACGTTTTAACTGAAAGTTTTCACCATACTAGAGAGCGGCAAGACCCCCAGAGGTACCTCTCGCACTGACACCTTTGTTGGCATTCAAATTCCATTTAGTTTTACTAAAGAGGAGAAGAGCTTCATCCTCTATCTTAGTCTCTTGGAGCAAGAGGATATCAGAAGAAACCATTTTAATAAGTCTTTGACTACTTCTGCTTTATTTGGGTTCCCCAACCCACTACAATTCCAAGAAATAGCCTACATTATTTACCTGAGAGGGAGGAAGTTATGACTCCCTTTTGGGGTCGAGTCCCCTTGCTTCTACCAAATGACATTTCAATGGTAGATTGACTACCCTGCATCTTGATTCTATCATTTCTTATTCTCGATCCTCCTTTCGAGACTTCCTACCTACCTTCTTAGAAAGTTGTTCAAAGGGATATTCATCAGAGAAGTAAGAGATGTCAGTCAGGTTCTTTTTAGCTATTTCTGAATAAGAAGGAGAAGACTTAGCTCTATGATGGGAAGGATGATATTCCTGCAAGGATTCACCTACACTAGGAAGCTCTGAGTTAGTTGATCCATCTTGTTCCAAAGATCATGTGTTAACCTCAATGTCCTCATTCTGTGCTTCTAATTGAGGCAGTTCACCCTCTTCAAGAAAAGGGAATTCATGACAGCTTAAGACAACAAAATGATTGGAGGATTCTTTGGGATATTCAATAGTAGGGAGGGACTTCCCAACAACAAGGTATCCTTTCAAAATATTTCCTTCTTTACCTTTCTTTCTAGAGTCCTAATTAGAATTTCTTGATTTCGGAACTTGAGTCCACTGCTCATATTTCTCTTTTTCAAGCTCCTCTTCATATTTTTTCTTGCGATTTCGAGTGAAGTGGCCATAACCATGGTAGAAACCACACTTTAATGGAATTTGTTCATAGTCTAGCTCCTGAATATAAGACCATTCATCTACTATTAGCTTGATTGCCATCAAGCCTCTAGCAATCCAATCTCCAAATTAACTTCAACACATATTATGGCACATGAGTATCGGTCTTTCCTTTCAGCCCTGTCAATGTACCTTCCAAGATTGTTCCCAATGGATTTTAGAGAATCAGAGTTCCTACCGTGTAAAGGAAGGTGGGGGAGCCTTACCCAGACAGGAATTGTAGACGGGACATATTTCTCTTTTTCAAGATCCTTTTCATATTTTTTCTTGCGATTTTGGGTGAAGTGGCCATAAGCATGGCAGAAACCACACTTGAACGGAATTTGTTCATAGTTCAGCTCCTGAATATAAGACCATTTGTCTACTATTAGCTTGATCACCTCTGGCAATCCAATCTCCAAATCAACTTCAACACATATTATGGCACGTGAATATTGGTCTTTCCTTTCGGCCCTGTCAATGTACCTTCCAAGATTGTTCCCAATGGCTTCTAGAGAATTAGAGTTCCCGTCGTGTAAAGAAAGGTGGGGGAGCCTTACTCAGAAAAGAAATGCGGACGGGACATATTTCTCTTTTTCAAGCTCCTCTTCATGTTTTTTCTTGCGATTTCAAGTGAACTGGCCATAACCATGGCAGAAACCACACTTGAACGGAATTTGTTCATAGTCCAGCTCCTAAATATAAGACCATTCAGATATTATTAGCTTGATCACCTCTGGCAATCTAATCTCCAAATCAACTTCAACACATATTATGGCACATGAATATTGGTCTTTCCTTTCAGCCCTGTCAATGTACCTTCCAAGATTGTTCCCAATGGCTTCTAGAGAATTAGAGTTCCTAAGGTGTAAAGGAAGTTGGGGGAGCCTTACCCAGACAGGAACTACGGATGGGACATCTTGGGTAGGGTCAATATATGGAGTCCACTTATTCATATAGAGTCCTTGTGGACCCATGAAGTATGGTCCATTTCGAAAAATGATGTCACAATCAGCAGCTGACTCAAACATGAAGACATAGTTTCCTCTACCTGCGAAGTGATTTCAAATGCCTTCAGATACTAATGGCCTCCAATTTCTTTGGAGCTGTCCATCAATAGCCTTAGGAGAAGGCCAAAATCCTATAAATTTCCCAATCATCCCACACTCTACAAGATTTAGAGCAGATCAGCAGATGCATTCAGCTGGAAGATCAACAAAGGGGATATCAACCTTCTTCACAAATCTATGAGGACCACCTTTCCTCTTGCCATAGGTAGCATCTAGACATTTGAAAGCGTCCAACTTAGGTGGAAGAGGAGGAGGAGGATCCCCACCAACATCCATTAGAGAGGAGGAGAAACTTACCAAGAAAATCTTACAAAAATAAAAATACCTACAGAAAGTTGAAAAGATCTCACAGAGAAAAGGCCTATGGGGGAAGGGCCTATGATCACCCAAAAAGGCCAACCCAAGGCAACGTAATTAGAAAAAATGAGATGCCCCAGATGACAACTCCCACAGAGAGAGGTGCCCTCATATCTACAAAAGGAATAGCACGACCATAGGAGCACTAGGGAATAGATATATGTAATACCACACCACTAGACTCCAAGAGCAGGCCAGGCACATGGATCTAGAAGGGGTCCAGACTCCACAGGCAGCAAAACCAAGCTGAAATCATGAAGAGAAATTTAGGAATTCAAAAATGTTCTTGGAGCAAAAAAATATAGCTCCACCTTCTTCTCCAAACTTTAACTTGTCCCTGCATCCAGCAATGTTTTGTGAAATTACCATAATGATAGCAATTGTAACACTGAATGAAAAACCCATCTTGATTTCTTCTTGGCATGATTTTTTCATCGTCTCTGCAATGGATGGCTTTGTGACCATAGTTATTGCACTTGTAATAGTATCCATTGAACATCATAGCGTATCTCTAAGAAGAGAATCTTGTTTGTGATGTACCTTCTCTTGATTCTTGTTGATCATGGGATCTTCTGAGAATACATGTATAACGATTAGTCTTTTCCTCCTTTTCCAAATATTATTTAGTTTCTTCAATGTTATTCTTGATCTTCAAATTTGTCTTTAACTGAGTAGTTCTTTTTGTCTATATCTTCCTTCATAGAGAGGATCTTTAATTCTTGCTTTTGACAAATTTCTATCTTTTCTTGGAGTTGTCTTGTTAGATATTCTTCTATTTTCTTGACTTCTTCTACCTGTTTTGTTCAGATAAAAGATATTTTATTCCACCTTTCCTTTTGAATTTTTATCATCCTCGTGGGATTGTTGCAGTTGACCTTTTAGCACATGGTTATCCTTTTTGAGTTCTGAGAGCTCCTTTCCAAATTCAAATTTTTCCAGACACACCTTCCATAACTCTACCTTGAAGGATTTGATTTCGAGTTCTTGTTTTCTTCTTAATTTTGCTTCCAATATTTATTTAGTCTTGTAGGTACTTATCTCACTATCTTTGTTTTGAATCTTGCAGATCAATTCTTTCTTCTAATCTTCTAGCATACTTTTGAGCTTGACAATTTCTTTTGATTTTTTTTCAATTTTTGTAGCTGACTACTCAAGTTTATCTTTCAAAGAGTTGGATATGGCTTCTTTGATTCTTGTATATTCTTATACTTGTATTTTTGGATCAATTATTGCTAGTGTGGCCTTCTCATATTCTTCTTGATTCCTTTTCTCAGATTTATCCAATTGCTTTTGCAATACCTAGTTTTGTTCACAAATATTTTTCACTTCTTGCAGAACATTAGTAATTTCATTCTCCATCATAGTTCTGTTAGATTTCTACCACTTATCAGAGAGCAAGTATTTTCATCACAATATGAAGTATTGCATTTTATTAATTCAAAATGGCTCTTATCTTCTATACCTGATAAACATATCCCTTTAAAGCATTACAAGCAGAGTGTTCAGGGGACTTACCTTCATACTTACCTAGATCTTGTACTTTTATTTTCATGGGAATGTCTTATGCTTCTTGTTCTTTATCTAAGTTTAGCTTATTTATTTTGAACGACAATTCTTCAACCGAGTTGCACTTTCCTACTTTCTCCTTTTGGAGATCTGTTAGATATCCAAGCATTGAATCCATAACCTCTACTTATTGTTCTTCCTTGGAGTAGAGTTGTTCTAATCTAATCCATAGTTCCTTAGCTGGGATGCACTTCCCTATATTCTTATTTTGGATATATGTTAGGCCTTCAAGGATGGCTTCCATAGCCATAGATTTGTTTTTCTTTGCTTCCTCATGAGTTGTTGTTTTCACTTTCTTTGGAGGTGTATATCCAGTAACAACTGACTTCCATACACCAATTTCTGCTGCCTCAAGATAAGCCTGCATTCTCATTTTCCATATCAAGTAATAATCTGACTCACATGACAATTGTGCTCCATTCATTGAGAACCCCATGGTGTGTCAAAGATATCCTTCAAGCTGATAAGGCTTTCTGTGAAGGACACGCTCTGATACCAATTGTTGGACACACCAGGGTACACTAAGGGAGGGTGATTCAATGTGCGCAAATTTTATTACTTTTTCAATTTTAACAATCAACAACTTATTCAATGTTATGCATTGTCACAGTACCATTATATCATCATCAGAATTATTATCATCATCATATCATGATCATATAAGCAGCATAAAATGATACACAGTACACCGAATTTTACGTGGAAACCCATGTCCTGGGGAAAAAACCACAGAATCCTTTATAATAATAGTTTTCCAGCAACAACTAGAAGGAGGAAACAACCCCCTTATTACAATGAATTCAATTCTACAGCTACAATTGGAAGGAGGGTACAACTCCCTTGTTTACAAGATACAATCTAAAGGAAGCTCCAGCTCCCTACTTCTCCGGCTACAATTGGATGGAGGCTACAACCCCCCTTCCTTGCCTCATCCTGCCACTCAGATATTAAGATAGAAACTGAACTATTGAACCACCAATCACATTGATCCTGCAGACTTGCTAACCAACATATGTACTACACTGCACAATCACTATCATTGCTCATCAACTAATCACTACTCATCAATTGATCACTTGATCATCAACTGATCACTGCTCATCAACTAACAACCACACCACACCTGAACCAATAAATTATCCAATCAAGTTGTACCAATCAATCATCCTTGAGTCAAACCAACTAGTCATACAACTCATCCAGTGTGGTCAAACCAACTACACATAAGAGAACTTATTGATGATAACCTTTTCCCTCTAATCATTACCAAATCATCAATGTTTACTAATATGTCGTTTCACAGCTACACATAGCTCGTACAATCTTGTACAACTCGTCATACACAATCATTGAACAAGTAATTATGCTCTACTTACACTGAACACAAGGCATGCATCATCATCATAGGGTATGAATCATGATGATGATCATCATCATCTCAGTGTATAGTGTGTATGTATCATCGACATCAAGTGTACATCATCGGATATGCATTATCATCATAGGGCATGCATCCTTGTCATAATCATCATCATGTATATCATATAGTGTATGGCATAGTGAATAGGAGAGCACCATTATACCATATCATGCATGCTCATCATCATATCATCATCATCATCAAGGAGTGTGTCATCATCATGTATGTATCATAGAGTGTATATCAAAGGAGTGCATCATCATATATAACACACATCACTATACCACAGTTGTTAGTTTTTCAGCATTAAGCTAGCATTATGTTAGGATCTTTACTGAGAGAATAACAAGTACATCAATATAACATAAGCACATCACAAGAGACAAGAGACACAAAGATTTTTTCTCAGGGAAACCATAAAGGAGAAAACCCCGCAACTTCCTCAGAGATAGAATCAACACCAAAACAGTAAAAGCCCCAAAGCAGTAGTCTTTTTCTTCTGTCTAGTCTCAGTGTATTTCCTTCCTCACTAATGCACCACACTTGAGTGAGTGAATGATGTGTGTTACAAGTGATAAATAGAGAGGCTCTCACTCTCTATTTATATTCTTCCGTTAACTTGAAGTGCACTCAATCATGTCGGCCCAACTTAACAATTACTTACTAGAGCCTACATCTCTATGAGTGTATAATAACCCTAGTGCCCTGAAATTGTGGGGACTTTAACAATGACTTGACATGACTTGTTTACATTATTGATCCTCCTGATCGGAACATCAGGGCATGACAACATGACTCAAATACATAATAGGAACATCCCGGAATAAACATCGGGTTACAATACATAAGATACATAGATGAATACATTCCGAAGTTACATATACATCAACACTCCCTCTTAACTAGGAAGGTATTCTTTCGACACAATTTTCAGCACTGGTATTCTTCTCTGTATCAACTAGATCATCTTGTCATTTGCATCTTGAGTCTTCTGAGTCTTCAAGTCATCTTCACCTTCAAGTCAACTTCACTGGATCTGGATCATCACTGGATCTTGATCATCTCTTGATCTGGATCAACGTCACTAGACTGGATCTGGATCATCTCTCGATCTGGATCAACATCACTGGACTGGATCTGGATCATCTCTCGATCTGGATCAACATCACTAGACTGGATCTGGATCATCACTCGATCTGGATCATCACTACTGGATCTGGATCATCACTCGATCTGGATCATTACTGGTTGTCATCACTGGATCTAGATCATCACCGGTGCTATCTCATGATTCTTCTCGTCACAGGAAGTTCTACAAAGCCAGCCCTTTTTCATGCTAGTTGTAGGCCTACCATCATGTAGGTCTTCGCCCAGCACTTACGTCTGACCTGCTCGTCAGAAAGGCACGCCCAACACTTACATCTGATCATATAGGAACCAATCCTATAGTTGCATCAAAAATGCCCAGCACTCACATTCACCAGCATGATAGGACATCACATCACTAACATCTATGAAAAGGCTCTGCACTTACATCTGACCTACTCGTCAGAAAGGCACATCCATCCAGACAGGAACACATCCTATCACAGTGATGGAAGACTCCCATCTAGGCTAGTACACATCCTACTCACAGTGATGGAAGATTTTCCCACTTTCATCCAAGCTGGAACACATCCTACTCACAATGATGAAAGACTCCCATCCAGGCTGGAATACATCCTACTCACAGTGATGAGAGATTTCAGCACTTACATCTAAGCACATGGGAACACATCCCTCAGTCGCTCCAGAAAGGCTCTGCACTTGCATCTGACCTACTCGTCAGAAAGGCACATCCATCCAGACAGGAACACATCCTATCATAGTGATGGAAGATCTTGCACTCACATCTGATCCTACGAGAACACATCCCAGCAGTCATATCAGAATGGCCCCCAGTCCTCAACTGAGCTACCTGGTAACTAACCAGGTGCCTCCATTCTCCTAGAGAATGGTAGTTGCCCTTACATCCGACTTGCTCGTCGGAATGGCCAACACTCACATCTGACATGGAAGGAACTTAATCCTTTAGCCATGACAGAATGGTTCAGCCCTTACATCTAATCAAGTGGGAACACATCCCTCTATCACATCAAAATGGCTACTCAGTTCTACACTGAGTGATCCTGGTAACTGACCAGGTGCCTCCATTCCTAGAATGGCAATTGCTCTTACATCTGTCCTACTCAATAGAATGGCCAACACTCATATCTATCATGGAAGGGAGCAACCCTCTCACCATGACAGAATGGATCAGCCCTTACATCTGACCATGGAAGGAACCAATCCTCTCACCATGTCAGAATGGCTATGGGTCTCATCACTTTCTCTTGGAGGGAACCTTGATCTGGAGAACACCAAGTCTCTCCCTGAAGTACTCAAACTTTAGCCTAGCCAATGGCTTCTTCAATACATCAGCTATCTATTCCTCCGTCGCAACATATTGGAGCTTCACTGCTCCTCTCTACACCATATCCCTGATATAGTGATACTTGATCTCGATATGCTTCGACTTGTCATGGAACACTGGATTCTATGACAACTTCACGCAACTCTAGTTATCACAATGTATACAAGTAGCAACCAACTGGAGATCAAATATATCAGACAGTAGCTTCCACAACCATACTGCCTCACAACCAGCTGAACAAGCTGCGACATACTCTGCTTCAGCTGTAATCAGTGCCACACAGGATTGCTTCCTGCTAAACCAAGAGATCACACCTGATCCCATACTGAAGCAACATCCTGAAATACTCTTCCTGTCGATGGTACTGCCTGCCCAATCTGAATCAACATAACCCTCTAGGTTAATCTTTTGATTCGCATCGTACTTGAGCCCATAATTAACTGTACCCTTCAGGTACCTCAGAATATGCTTTGCAGCAGTCAAGTGAACACTTCTCGGATCTGTCAAGTACTGGCTCAAGGTGCTCACAGCAAAGCAAATGTCTGGTCTCGTGTTCGTCAGGTACATCAATGACCCAATCATCTGACGATACATCATGGCATCAACTGACTCTGATGAAGCATCACTCAATAGATTCAGGTTCGATGCCATAGGTGTGGCCATAGCCTTGCAGTCCATCATCCCAAACCTCTTCAAGATCTCTACTGCATACTTCCCTTGTCCAAGGAAGATCCCATCTATACTCTGCCACAACTCCATACCTAAAAAGTAATGCATCATCCCTAAGTCCTTCATTTCGAACTCAGCAGCAAGCTTTCTCTTTGTATCAACAATAAACCCATCAGTACCTGTCACAAATAGATCATCTACATATAGTAGGAGCATCACTGGGTTGCCATCTTCAACCTTGTAGTAAAGGTTGGAATCTGCTTTACTCTTGGTAAAGCCCAAACTGGATAGAAAGCTGTCAATTCTGCCGTACCGGGTCCTGGGTGCCTGTTTCAATCCATACAGGGCTTTCTTCAATCTACATACATGAGACTCTCTGTCATGTGTCTCAAAACCGAGTGGTTGTTCTACGTACACTTCCTCTTCTACTACACCATTCAAGAAAGCAGTCTTGACATCCATTTGGTGTATCTTCCATTTCATTACTGCAGCCAAAGCAAGTACTGATCTGATGGAAGTGTATCTGGCTACATGTGCAAAGGTCTCTTCATAGTCTACTCCCTCTTTCTGAGACAATCCTCGAGCTACAAATCTTGCCTTATACTTTTCAATGCTACCGTCTGCAACGTGCTTAATCTTATAGATCCATTTGGAAGTTACAACTAAATTCCCTTCTGGTCTTGGGACAACATCCTAAACATCATTCTTCATGATCGATTGATATTCTTCGATCATAACATCCTTCCATTCTTTCTGTTCTGCCGCTTCTACATAACTGGAAGGTTCTTTATCAATGAAATCACATAGTAAAGCTACATACCCGGAATTAGATCTGGTCCTCTTTCTTTCTCTGTGATCCTCTTCTGGAGCCCCATATCTTTCCACACCTTGGATAAGTTCACGTACCCAAGCAGGTTTCCTCTTATGAGGATTCTTCTCCAGAGGTGGATCTACAGGTCTTTGTGGTTCCTCGAACTCTCGATCTTCTTCTTGAGCTTCTTCGTCCATGATTGTATCATGAATTCTGGGTACTTCTGCTTTTGCTTCTTCGGGTTCTTCAGTAGGTCTCTTTCTGGATTTGTTGTAAGTTGTGCCTTCATCAAATGTCACATCCCTGCTGATGTCAATCTTCTTGTATCTTGGGAAGTAGATTCTGTAAGCCTTCGAGCTTTCAGAGTATCCCACAAATATGCCCTTCTTTCCTGAATGATCTAGTTTTGTTCTCTTCTCTTTTGGAATGTGTATGTATACAGGACAGCCGAATATTCTGAGATGGCTGACTTCTGGTTTCTTGCCGGAGAAGACTTCTTTAGGAATCTTGTTCTCGAGTACTCTATGTGGAGTACGGTTCTATACATACACCATTGTTCTAGCAACTTCAGCACAAAGATTCATAGGAAGGTCTTGATCATGAAGCATTGCTCTTGCAGCTTCCATGATGGTTCTATTCTTTTGTTCCGCAACCCCATTCTGTTGTGGATTATAAGGAGTGGACAACTCCCTCTTAATCCCTGATTCTTTACATAGCTCTTTGAATTCATTCGAAGTGAATTCTCCACCATTATCTGATCGAATGGTCTTAATCTTCTTTTCAGTATGGTTTTTTATCAAGGCTTTGAATTCCTTGAATTTGTTGAACACTTCATCTTTGTTTTTCATAAAGTAAATCCATGTCTTTCTAGAAAAATCATCAATAAAAGAAACATAGTATGCATACCCGCTTAGTGAGTTTGATGACATAGGACCGCATACATCGGAGTGGATGATTTCTAGGATACCTTTGGCTTTGCTTTCACTGCTGGGAAATGTCTTCTTTGTATTCTTCCCTTTCACACATCCTTTGCAAACTCCATAATGTTTTGCTTGGAATTCTGGAAGACCTTCAATAGCTTTGCTTGCAACAGGTAGTGCTCTGTAATGCACATGGGAAAGCCTTCTATGCCAAAGTTCATTTGGCTCTACTGTGTCATGGATCAAGGCTTGTTCTGGATGACCCTTCAATTTGTACAAGCCTCCTTCTTGTTCTCCAATTACTACGGCATCAACGATGGTATTTCCTTTTGGCCACATGATGACTTGACCATATATGAATGCAACCCGCATTCCTTTTGCATCCAATGCTGAAATGGATAGAAGGTTCTTCTTGAGTCCTAGAACAAACAATATTTCTTTCATTGTTAGATACTTACCAAAGTCTAGATTGTATGAAGATTCCCCACTACCTTTTATTGGATATTAGTAGTCATCTCCTAGTTTCACCTTGTGAGGTGATTCATGTTCTGACAGTTTTACAAAAGATTCCTTGAATCCCGTCATATGTTTGGAAGCCCCACTGTTTATAAGCCAATCATCACTACCATGAGTAATGTTACCTGTGAGAGCTGATATCAGAACATATTCATCCTCGCTTGAAGAATCTTCACTTTCATATCTGGATCTCTTCTTGGATGGTTTATCATCCTCTACAGCATGAGCATGGTGTCTTCTTTTGTTGCTCTTCTTCTTATGAGAGTGGTTCTTGCTCTTAGGACAATCTTTATCAAAATGTCCTTTTTCATCACATGTATAACATCTAAATCTATATGGATCCCTTTTAGAATGAGAGCTCTTACCTTTGGAGTAATGATGTTTTCTTCTTTCCTTCTTGGAGTGAGCTGTGAGGGCTTAATATTCACTGCCCATATTTTCTTCTCGAGTTGCTATCCGAGCTTCTTCTTGAGAGCATTCTTCCCATATTCTGTTGAATTTGACTAACTTCTTCCTAGCACAGATTCCTTGGATGAAAGCATCCCATGACCTAGGAAGGCCATTCAAAGTAGTCATCACAATCTCTGCATTTTCCACTTCTTCATCAACAGCTTCTAATTGTTCCTTGATCTAAGAAACTATTGTGAAGTAAGACTGGATAGTTTTTGCATTCTGGATCTTCACATTCTTCAGTTGGTTCCTCAGGGTCATCTTCTGATTGATGTTCTTTCCTTCAAACAATTTGGTTAGGGAATCAAACATAGCTTTAGGTGTCTTGAGAGAGGACACCTGTGGGATAATATGATCCTTAATAGAATCAACAATGATCCTCTTTGCCATAACCATATTCTTCTTATGTAAGGCCTTTGCCTCATCTCCCTCTGGAACTGGAACCTCCTCATGGATGTAGGAATCTAATTCATTCTCTTCCAGGACCAGGGAGATCCTATACTTTCAGGTTCGGAAGTTATCAGCTCTCTCAAGATTTTCATCAAGCTTGGTATGATGAGACATCTTAAATGAGAACCTCAAATGGAAATACAAAATATTTTAGATCTTACCAGGTTTAAGATGTCGGATCTGAAACTTGAGCTGAAATCCTGCAGAGCTGGTTCAGGAGCAAACTAGGGTTTTGCTTTTCCGGAGTTCTGTCCACCCAAATGCCTTGAAATTTGTTCCTAACTTCGATTTTGGGGAGGAGATCAATCCAGGCCTGGGCTCACTGAAAAATTCCTCTTCTGTAAAAAGCCCTAATTTTCGACCCTAGTGACAGGTCCAAAACTGAAAAATCTTAGAATTGGATTCTGTTTCGATAGAAAGATGCGCCCTAAGGAGGAGAGTTGTTCCACCTTACTTTTGCTGAAAATCTGTGGAGGAATGTCCATAAACTAGGAAGCCCTAGTTCCCGCAGCTGCATAGTGTCTTCTTCTCAGGTTAGCTCTGATACCATGTTAGTTTTTCAACATTAAGCTAGCATTATGTTAGGATCTTTACTGAGAGAATAACAAGTACATCAATATAACATAAGCACATCACAAGAGACAAGAGACACAAAGAGTTTTTCTCGGGGAAACCATAAAGGAGAAAACCCCGCAACTTCCTCAGAGATAGAATCAGCACCAAAATAGTAAAAGCCCCAAAGCAGTAGTCTTCTTCTTCTGTCTAGTCCCAGTGTATTTCCTTCCTCACTAATGCGCCACACTTGAGTGAGTGAATGATGTGTGTTACAAGTGATAAATAGATAGGCTCTCACTCTCTATTTATATTCTTCTGTTCACTTGAAGTGCACTCAATCATGTTGGCCCAACTTAACAATTACTTACTAGAGCCTACATCTCTATGAGCGTATAATAACCCTAGTGCCCCGAAACTGTGGGGACTTTAACAATGACTTGACATGACTTGTTTACATTATTGATCCTCCCGATCGAAACATCGGGGCATGACAACATGACTCAAATACATAATAGAAACATCCCGGAATAAACATCGAGTTACAATACATAATATACATAGATGAATACATTCTGAAGTTACATATACATCAAAAACATTAGTCAATACATCTCACACATTGCACTTGTACATATTGTATATCACTTACATATGATTGTATATCATTGTTCACATATACACTCGTACATACTGTATATCACTTACATATGATTGTATATCATTGTTCACACATACACTTGTACACATCCCACTTTATACATTATTCAATAATGTACAATACACTTCAATGTACATATACTAATGTTCATACTTGTACATACATAACTTTGTATATTTGTACACTACTTGTCATAAACTTGTACACATATCACTATATTACCACTTGTACACACTCAGACTATTGTACACTCACTATATATCATGTGCAATCCCTTACATTCATTGTATATTACTTAGACATTCATACCACACTATTGTACATGCCACATACCACTTTATGCCATGTACCACTGTATGTCACTACTGTACATGCCACATACTGCATATCACTTTATGTCACTATTGTACATGCATATTTTCACACTTCATTGTATTCAATGTTAGAGTAAACATACCTTGTGCAGTAGATGACCCTAAGTAAATAACCCAGCTGTACAATCATCCAAAATTCAGACTATGTATGCAAAATCAAACTCAGTTTTGGACTATTCACTCCCATACTGTACAAGACAAAGACCAACACCATGCAGTTGTAACAAAAAGGAGAAAATCGGACTGTTTAAATAGACTGTTCAAGCTCGGGTCTGTTGCTACCTAGCACAGACTATTTAGGATGTGTCTTAACTCAAAACAAAGCCAATGACTGTGAAAAAAACAGTTCTGCAATGAAAGCCCTCTTTGCTATACGAATCGTTCACTTCCTCAGTGAGAACCTCAATCCAAACTCATTCAAATTCTTGCATTTGTTGATGTTTTAGAGTTGTTACAGCGAAAGTGTATTAATACACTCTTGGGACATTGAGAAAGAGGAGTTTAGAGCTGACCTAATGAGGGTTTGGTATTTTAAAAATTCAAATTTAATTTAAATTTTTATTAATAATAAAAAAACTTTAATTTTTAAAGGGAGGCAGCCTGTTTGAGGATCAATAAAACTTTAATTTTAATACACACACCACCTAATTATTTTGGGGGGTGACTTCATTGTTGTTGGAATAAGGTGGTCAAATCCTCTTCACTTGAATTATGTTTTAGCACTTGATTTGTTTAATGCTTTATTTATTTTATTACTTGTTACAAATTTTAGGGTTTTATATGTTAGGGCATCACCATGAGGGCTTCACGGGCTCATGTAAAGGTTCAATGGGCATCATTATGTAATATTAGAGTATTATTAGTGTTTTAGGGGAAAGGCATACATTATAAGGTAGATTGTAGGCTTAGGGACCAAAGGTAAGCGTACTTTTAGGGCCTTTTGTTAGGTCGACAAAGTTACCACATGCTTCATAAACATAACCATCAAGGTGTAGGTTCAGGGACTTCTCCTAGGGTACCATGACCTTATTAAAACACAAATTACCGCTGAAAGGGTCATTTGGCCTATTGTATATTCTTCAACCCACCAAGGACACATTCTAGGGTACTAGGGCATAAGTTGTGGTACTAGGGAACCCAAAGAAACAACTGGGAACCATAGAACAACTTAGGGCTACTTAAAAACTCTAAAGGGTGTACATGGATTTTTCCATTGTCCCAAGGGCTCCAAGAGCTTTAGACTTGGGCTTGGACAAGGTCAAAAGGCCTCCTTAGACACTAACAACTACTTAACCCTCAAGGGCTCCTCAAGGGGCACTAAGACAAACTTGTTGGCATCAATGACTAGGTGATGTGGGCATTAATGAAAACTTAATAAAAAATCTCCCCCTTTGTAATTGATGATAACACCATAACTCTTCTTCAGAACATGCTCCCCTTATTCACAACTTCTCTCCCCCTTTGCCATCAATGGAAAAGGGATCATTCTTTGACAATACTGCAAATCCTCAAGGCATTCTCCCCCAGTCATCTTTCATTTTCAACTTGTCTTCATGTTTGCATTAATGTCAACAATAAATTCCTTTCAATATTGCTCCCCCTATCCCTGGGCACTGGTGCTACTTTGATGGAATTGTATTCCGTGACAAGGATAGTGCTGGAATGAACTACTTATTGATATCAATTTTGATAATCAGGTACATAAATCCTATTACACATTCTTTGCACACTTCATATCATTGGTCTATAGTATTCAAAATGGTATTGGGTTTTTCCCAAGATTTTCATCATTTCTGTTTTGATCTACTAATTTTATTCTCCATACTTTAGTAGGTTGATGGTTATTCATGCCATTCGATTGAACTTGATTTCTTCTCCAAACTTTAACTTGTCCATGTGTCCAACAATATTTTGTGAAATGACCATAATGATAGCAATTGTAACATTGAACGAAAAACCCATCTTGATTTCTTCTTAGCGAATTTTTTCATCATTTCTGCAATGGATGGATTTGTGACCATAGTAATTGCACTTGTAACAGTAGCCATTGGGCATTATAGGGTATCTCTGAGAAGAGAATATTCTTTGTGATGTACCTTCTCTCTATTCTTATTGATCATGGGATCTTCTAAGAATATGTGTATAACTGTCAATATTTTCTTCCTTTTCCATAGAGATTTTACTTTCTTCAATTTGATTCTTGATATTCGAATTTGTCTTTAACTAAGCAGCTGTTTTTTCCAGATCTTCCTTAACAAAGAGGATCTTTAATTCTTGCTTTTGACAAGTTTCTATATTTTCTTGGAGTTGTATTGTTAGATCTTCTTATATTTTGTTGACTTCTTGTACCTGCTTGTTCATATCAAAGATATTGTCTTCCATCTGTCCTTTTGAATTATGATCATCCTCATGGGATTGTTGCAATTGACCTTTTAGTACATGATTCTCCTTTCTAAGTTCTGACAGATCCATTTCAAATTCAAAGTTTGTCAGACACACCTTCTGTAACTCTAGCTTCAAGGATTTGATTTCAAGTTCTTGTTTTCTTCTTAATTTTTCTTCCAATATTTATTTAGTCTTGTAGCTACTTATCTCACCTTCTTTGTCTTGTAGCTTGCATATCAATTCTTTCTCCTTATCTTCTAGCAATATTTTGAGCTTGACAATTTCTTCTGGCTGTTTTTCAGTTTTTGCAGTTGACTTCTCAAGCCTTATCTTTCAAAGAGTTGGATATGGCTTGTTTGATTCCGGTAGCTTCTTCGACTTGGATTTTTAGATCAATTATGGTCTGTGTGGCCTTCTCAGATTCTTCTTGATTCCTTTTCTCATATTTTTCCAATTTCTCTTACAATACCTCGTTCTATTCACAAATATTTTTCACTTCTCGTGGAACATTAGTAATTTGATTGTCTACCATAGTATCTACTAGATTTCTCTCACTTATCAGAGAGAAAGTATTTTCATCACAATATGAAGTATTGCATTTTATGAATTCAAAATGGCTCTAATCTTCTATCCATGATAAACATTTCCCTTTAAAAGCATTACAAGCAGAGTGTTTAGAGGACTTACCTTCATACTTACCTGGATCTTGTATTGACCTTTTTATGGGAATGTCTTATGCTTCTTGTTCTTCATCTAAGTTTAGTTGATTTATTTTGTACAACAATTCTTCAATTGAGTTGCATTTTCCTATTTTATCCTTTTGGAGATCTATTAGATCTTCAAGCATTGATTCCATCACCTCTGCTTCTTGTTCTTTATTGGAGTAAAGTTGTTATAATCTAATCCATAGTTCCCTAGCTGAGCTACACTTCCCTATCTTCTTCTTTTGGATATCTGGTAGGCATTCAAGGATGGATTCCATAGCCATAGAATTATTTTTCTTTGCTTCCTTCTAAGCCGTTATTTTCACTTTCTTTGGAGGTGTATATCCAGTAACAACTGAATTCCATACAACAATTCCTTTTTCCTCAAGATAATCTTGCATTCTCATTTTCCAAATCAAGTAATAATCTGACTCACAAGACAATGGTACTCCATTCATTGAGAACCCCATGGTGTGTCAAAGATCTCCTTCAAGCTGATAAGGATTTATGTGAAGGACCCGCTCTGATACCAATTGTTGGACATGCCAGGTACACTGAGAATGGGGGGGTGAATCAGTGTGTGTATCTTTTATTGCTTTTTCAATTTTAACAATCAATAAATTATTCAATGTTATGCATTATCACATTATCATTATACCATCATAAACATTATTATCATCATCGTATCATCATCACATAAGAAGCATAGCATGATACATAGTACACCAGATTTTACATGGAAACGCAAGTCCTTGGGAAAAACCACATAAGCCTTTATAATAATAGTTTTCCAGCAACAATTGGAAGGAGGCAACAACCCCCTTATTACAATGACTTCAATTCTATAGCTACAACTAGAAGGAGGATACAAACCCCTGGTTTACAGGTTACAACCTAAAGGAAGCTCCAGCTCCGTAGTTATCCTGCTACAATCGGAAGGCGGCTACAACCCCCTTTCCTTGTCCCGTCATGCCACCCTGATATGAAGATATAAACTGAACAACCGCTCCACCAACCGCACTGTTCATGCGTACTTTCTAGCCAACATATGTACTACACTACACAATCAATATCACTACTCATCAACTGATCATCGACTAATCACTACTCATCAAATGATCACTTGCTCATCAACTAATCACTGCTCATCAACTAACCACTACCCCACATTTGAACCAATAACCTATCCAATTAATTTGTACCAATCAAGCATCTGACTCAGTCAATCTGAGTCTACACACCAAACTCAGTCCACCTAAGTCAAACCAACTACTCATACAACTCATCCAATATGAGTCAGACCAATTGCACATAAGAGAACTTGTTGTCTACTCTATTATCACTACCAAATCATCCTTGTTTACTGATATGTCATTTCACTGCTACACACAGCACATGTACAATATTTTACACCTCATCATACACAATCACTAAACAAGTATTTCAGCTCTACTTACACTGAACACAAGGCATGCATCATCATGCCTCATCATCATAGGGTATGCATCATGATCACCATTGTCATCATATCAATGTGTAGTGTGTGTGTGTGTGTGTATCATCAACATCAAGTGTACATCAACGGATATGCATCATCGCCATAGAGTATGCATCGTCGTCATCATCATCATCATGTACATCATAGATTGTATGTCATAGTGCATAGGAGAGAATCATTATACCATAGCATGCATATTCATCATCATATCATCATCATCATCAAGGAGTGTGTCATCATCATGTATGTATCGTAGCAAGTATAATATCATGGCATGTATTTTCAATATGTAAGTATCATAAAGTGTATAGCAAAGGAGTGCATCATCATATATACCACGCATCACTATACCACAGCAGTCAATATTGCTCACACATAGCACGTGTACATACTGTATATCACTTACATATGACTGTATATCATTATTCACACATACACTTGTACATATTGTATATCACTTACATATGATTGTATATCATTGTTCACACATACACTTGTACACATCCCACTTTATACATTATTCAATAGTGTACAATACACTTCAATGTACATATACTATTGTTCATGCTTGTACATACATAAACTTGTACATTTGTACACTACTTGTCATATACGTGAACACATATCAATGTACTTACCACTTGTATACACTCATATTATTATGCACTCACTATACTGTACACTCATTATATATCATGTACATTCCCTTACATTCATTTTGTATATTGCTTACACATTCATACCACACTACTGTACATGCCACATGTCATTGTATGCCACCACTGTACATGACACATATTGCATATCACTTTATGTCACTATTGTACATGCATATTTGCACACTTCACTTTATTCAATGTTAGAGTAAACATACCTTCTGTAGTAAATGAACCTAGGTAAAGAACCTAGCTATACAATCATCCAAAATTCAGACTATGTATGCAAAATCAAACTTGGTTTTGGACTATTCACTCTCAGACTATAGAAGACAAACACCAACACCATGTAGTTGTACCAAAAAGGAGAAAATTGGACTGTTTGAACAGATTGTTCAAGATCAGGTATGTTGCTACCTAGCTAAGACTATTTAGGAGGTGTCTTAACCCAAAGCAAAGCAAATGACTGTGAAAAAAAATAGGTCTACAATGGCAGCCCTCTCTGCTATACGAATTGTTCACTTCCTCGGCGAGAACCTCAGTCCAAAATCCTTCAAATTCTTTCATTTGTTGATGTTTTAGAGTTGCAACAACTAAAGTGTATTAATACACTCTTTAGACGTTGAGAAAGAGGAGTTTAGGGCCGACCTAATGAGGGTTTGGTATTTTACAAATTCAATTTTAAATTTAAAAGTTTATTAACAATAAAAAACTTTAATTTTTAAAGGGGGGGTCGACTTGTTTGAGGATCAATAAAACTTTAATTTTAACACACATACCACCTAATTATTTAATAGGGGTTGACTTCATTGTTGGAGGAATAAGGTGGTCAACTTCTCTTCACTTGAATTTTTTAATACTTTATCTCTTTTGTTACTTGTTACAAGTTTTAGGGTTTTATATGTTAGGGCATCACCATGAGGGTTTCAAGGGCTCATGTAAAGGTGCAATGTGCATCATTATGCAATATTAGAGTATTAATAGTGTTTTATGGGCAAGGCATACATTATAGGGTAGATTGTAGGATTAGGGACCAAAGGTAATAGTTTTAGGGTCATTTATTAGGTCAACAAAGTTACCACATGCTTCATAAGCATTACCATCAAGGTGTGGGTTCATGGACTTCTCCTAGGGTACCATGACCTCATTAAAACACAAATGACCACTGAAAGGGTTATTTGGCCTTTTGAAACTTCTTCAACCCACCAAGGACACATTCTAGGGTACCAAGGCATAGGTTGTGATACTTAAACTGGGGAGCCATAGAAAAAATTAAGGGTACTTAAACACTCTAAAGGGTGTACACATATTTTTCCATTGTCCCAAGGGTTCCAAGGGATTCAGACTTGGGCTTGGACAAGGTCAAAAGGTCTCCTTAGACACTAATAATTACTTAACCCTTAGGGTCTCCTCAAGGGGCACCAAGACACACTTGTTGGCATCAATTATCAGGCGTTGTTGGCATCAATGACAACTTAATCAACAACAACTACTTTTCCAAATAGATGCACAAGGTTTCCTCCCACATCTTCCCTAGGTATAGTAGAAATAACCTTCCATCGTCACATGTGTAGATTCCTAAAAGTCAAGATGCTAAGGCTACCAAAATCACAAAGGAGGTTTGGAAGAACAGTCGTCAATCTAGCTGATGTGCATGGGAAGGGTATCTAATCCTGAAACTCAAACAATACCATGCACCACACAAGGTTGAAAGGAGGTATTGATTGAATCCCCAGATGCACAACAACTCTAGTGTATGATCAATCGAGGGGTATCTTCTCAACTCAACCTCGCACGACCTTGTGTTTGACTCCTATGTGAGCGAAGCTTTCTGGTTCACCTATTTGTAAGGTCGTATTTCATATAAAAAAAGGCCAATATATTTTATTTTAATAGTTTTGGATAGTTTAGAGATAACCCTAACCCAAAACACTAGCCTATACTAGTGTGTGTTGTCCCTAGAAAGAAAACTTACTAATATATTTTAAATTATCAATGTTCTTTTTAAGGGTTGTTGATTACTCAAAAAGGATAGTGGTGATGAAACTAATGATGTTTTTTACTTGAAAGCGGAAACAACATGACTAAATGAGTAAGAAGTTCAAAATGCAGAGCTTTTACTTCTCTTTTCTTTTCAAAACTGAAAATGAAGGCCACAAAAGAAAGATCTCTTTTTCTATTTTCAAAAACCAGAGATATGCAATGCACCTAAGCCTAATTACTGTATCCTAATTGCATATAAATCAAAGACTTGCTCTTTTTACTTTTTTCTTTTAGAATGAAAAAAATTACAAACAAGTGCATGCAGAAAATGTAATACAAAGCAAAAGGACTTGTGTACTATGTCCCTAAGACAGAACTCTGGATTGACCTAAAGTCTAACCAAACCTCTCTTGGAAGGAAGAACTGCATAATGGAACAAGCCAACCACTTTGGTATAAATAGATTGACCAATAAGAGTGAAGAAGACAAGGATCATATGGTTCCTAACAGAGGCTAATCAACACCATACACAACAAAGGTCATGCCAAGCAAGGAGGTGAGGGACAGAGCAAGAGACAAGCCCAGAATATTTAAAAATGGTTTCAAAACCAAGTTAAGATCAAACATAAAGGAAGAAACCACTTCCAAGTGGTCTTACACAAACCAGGGAACGACGAGGACCCTTCAGATTGCAACCAGACCCCCACAAAACAACCGAAAAAGTGAAGAAAACACTAAAAAGGGAAAAATGCAGGTGCACTATAGTGTCATTAGCATGTGACACACGGGTTATACTACTCTTCACGTGTGTGTACCTTGCAAAAATGCTATTGTGTAGTGTGGTACCAACGTGTGGGTGGTGGAAGGTGCAAAAAAAGGTGAAAACCACTCCCAAAATAACAGGGAAGATGTATGTAATAGCTTAAGGATTGTTCTTAACCTGGAAACTAGACTCATACCTCAAAATACACTAGAGAAATAGATAAGGAGACCCCAAAACAAACAAGGCATCCCCAACAGGCCACCAATGTACTAGGGGTTCTACATACATACGTACAAGGTTCTACAAGTATAAACAAAGAAAAACTTTCAATGGTTAGGAAAATGCATATCTTTTGAAATGAAGGTTGATCCAAGCTTTCCCTTTATCCCTCCTCTTTCTCTTCCACTATGGAACCTGAAAAAAAAATTTAAACCTTACTCAAACAAATTTGACCACATGCAAGATATTGGTATTCAAAATAACATGAAACCCTAATCTCATAGCAATGAAAAACTAAGATACAAACATCTATTGAACAATGATTTTGGAAAGGGAAGAATGTCAAGTCTTTATTAATCAATGAAATAAGTGCAAGATATACCTTCTCCTTATTCAAGACGCCTCGTGAAACCTTCAATCTAGATCTCCTGCTTCTCTCCTCCAAGATTCTCCACCTCTAAGCTCTGCAACAAGGGTAAATGGAAACTAGGGTATAGGTGAGGGTGATGAGAGTCCTAATTATTCCGACATAACAATACTCAAGGATAAGTCCCCCTCATGGCCCCCTCTCCCTCTCTTATATAACAAACTGAAGAGTTAGGGTCGAGGCAAGAGCAGTTACAACCAAGGAGGCAGTTCCAAAACCACCCAAACCACCCAAAATTCGAGATTTTATATTTTTTGATCATTTTTTAGGGCACACGTAGGTATGACACTGGAAACCTTTATGTGAAAAGTGAAAAACATTGGCACAACATTGACAACCTTTGTTTTTGTGAAAAATGCAATTTTTAGGGGTTTTCCAAAAGTTTTCGGGAAATGGTTTGGTCTGAAAACTTGTTCCTTGGCCTCTTATGTATCCAATGGAATAGGAAAGAGGTAAAAATGTGATACGTAAGTCCCAAAAATTGCCCTTACATCCATTAATTTCCTTTGGGTGACTGATAGTAGCCTTCATGAAGTGTCGTCGTGCGACCAAACATGTAAGTGTCATCACGGGCGAAGAAGTGTCGATTTTGGCTATAACAATAGTTGACAGATTCAACAAGATGTGCATTCTTATGCCTTGTAAAAGGACCATAATAGGACATGAAGCAACAAACATGTTCTTTGAACACATATGAGTGCACTATGGGATACCTAGGAGCATCATCTTAGATATGGATACCGTATTTCTCAATTCCTTTTGCATTACACATTGGGAGAAAATGGAAATGAAGTTGAAGAGATCCACAACATCCCATCCATAGACAAATGACCAAACATAAGTAGTCAATCAGACATTGGTGCAACTTTTGAGGGGTTACAATAAGAAGCATTCATATACTTGGGATTAAAACTTGATTTATATTCAACACTCCTATAATAGAGTAGCCCACACTTCCATTGGTAAGTCACTTTTTGAAACTTGTTTTCAATATCTGCCACCTTCACCTCTAGATGTTGTATATGGACAACAAGGGGGAGTGAGGGAAGAAACCACATGTGATGCATTAAGAGTTGGAAATTTCATTGATAATATTAGGCAGATGCATTTGCAAGTACGAGAAGCATTAAGGAAGTCATAGGAAAAATACAAGGCTAGGCATGACCAACATAGAGTTGAAAGATCATTCAAAGTGGGAGATAGACTATGGTTACACCTAAAAAAGGAAAGAATACAAGGTCATGGTAAGAATATCAAGGCTCTAAGATATGGACCTTTTGAGTTATTGGAGAAAGTGAGAGATAATTCCTGCATACTTAGTCTACCCACATACATGTGCATTTGCTATGTAGTGAATGTGGAAAACTAAAACTCTATAAACCTACCATATTGGATCATGAACTTGGGAAGATATTACCTTCTATAGAGGACTTAGCACTAGAGGCTTAGGTAGAGTTAGAAAAATACACAATGTTGTAGAATAAGTCCAAAACTACCAAGCAAGGATAGAAGAAACCTTGGCAGATGCGGTTGAAAGGACAACTTCTAGGAAAGGCTAAATGGTACTCCAAGGAGAAGGTAGAGGAAAATTTTCCTTAACTCATCCGGTAAAATATTTTCAGGGCCAAAAGCATAAAAATGGGGAGGTGTGATCCAAAATGGATCAATATCTAATTTCTCACCTATTTTGGTCTTTTAGGGTTAGGAGATTAGGTGAATTAGCATGTAGGGCCCATTTTATGGTAGGTCTCATTTTCCTATTTAAGGTCCAAAAAATTTCAAGGAATGTTTGAAGGTAATAATAATACTTTTGGGGTACAACAACCAATCACTGATTCCATGGGCCATGACATAATTCTAACCTCGGAAACCTTTCCAACGGTTTAAAAATCACCTCAATTGGAGTCTGTATGAAGAAGTTATGCCTCTCGCAACTTGACCTACCACCATAGTCCAAAGTGGATTCCACCTTGGCTCTCGTTTCTCACACATGTGGAGCTAGTCATGTGTGGAATTTAAAGGACATTCAAGATGGTCCAAAAATATAACCCTAATCGAGAGTTGAGGTATGCAAAAACCCTAAAATTAACCCTATAAGACAAATATAGGGCAATGTTAAATATCGAGCTATTAGGAGAAGAAGGGGTTCCATTTTCTATTGTATTGTTCCATAGATAAGCAACAATAAGGGGTGGATGTGAAGCATAACAAAGGGAGTAATAGATTATATAGCAACCATTCGGGCCACAGTGTCCAAGGTAACTCCATCGCAAGTATCGATTTCCTTTTGTAATTGCACTCTACATAAAAGAGCAAGGTATAGTCTTCATTCCAACTAGGGTTTTCCCCCACTTGGGTTTTCTGGGATAAATTATGTGTTGAATGTGTGTGGATTGTATATTTCTTGTTTTATCTTTTATCTTACAGTTCTAAAAATAAACTAATTAAAACAACCAATGGTAAGATCCATTGTGATGCACTGTTCCATTGGAATATCCACTATAGTTTATGGATCAAAGCTCCTTAGAAAGAAGGATATTTATATGGAGTATTTTTCTACTGAAGATAATGTAGCTGGTATACTCACTAAATCCCTACTTAAATCAAAATTTGAAGACTTCAAAACAAGACTTGGTTTACATGTACCCAACACTATCCTTAAGAGGGAGTGCTAAAATGTATAAGTCTAGTGTGGAAATTATCATTTTTGTTGTTGTTTAGTCATGTTTACTTTATTTAAGTTGGGGTTGTTGTGACTTAGCTGGAGTTGAGATATTCTCTCCAACCAATTTAATTTTTTAGTGTGTGGTTGAGATATTCCCTCTGCAAGTTGTTGTCGTGGCTATGTATAAAGCCAGTTTGAGCTAATGGAATTAATAACAATGAAGTTTGTCTGCGGAATTTTTGTTTTATATCTATGTTTCTTCTTCAATTATTGCACAACAATTTATTATTTTTCTAACTTGTTGTTTTGAGAATATAGAGAGGATTGAGTGAACAAAATATTGGGGAAGAAACCAAGAAAACAAATTATGTCTTCTAATAGTTTTCTCTTTTTTCAAGCAGAAAAAAACATTTCTTTTATATTAAAGAAACTATTTACAACACAGTAAGAGCTACGTCAAAGTTTTTCTCTCCAGTCCCCTGTCTCTCCTAAACAATCCAACAAATATATGTCCACAAAAGCTACATATCCCACTACGCCATAGTTTTCGTATAGTAAGTTGCCACAATCCTGTTCAAAACTCAATCCATCCACAAGCTTAAAACATAAAACCGATCAACACACCAAAAAATAACATATTGGGATGCTATCTAGATAAACCATCAAATGAGCAATCTGAACAAAAAAAAAGACAACGGTCACTCCACTCGACTAAGATTCAAGTACCAAAAATATCAAATGAGGAGGAGTAGATTAGTTCCTCCTCCCAGAATTCAGAAAGTGTAAAAAGACCCATAGTTTGTTGTAGTGCCACCTTGGATAAACCATCAACCATCATATTGTGTTCTCTGTAGGTATGTTGGCATTCGGAGCTAAGAAAGTTTTATTTGAGATCCAAAGTACTAGTGCACCAATGATTAAGTTCAAGAACTTGCATTTTAGACATAATGTTAGTCCAGTCGATAATAGTCTTGGAGTCCCCAAAAACACACAACTGGGGAAGACCCATCCCCGAGGAAGCATAAGCATCCCCTAGAGAGCCAAAATTTCAGCTTTAGTATTGGTACATGGACCACAACCCAGTGAAAAATGGAACCGATGAATTTGACTAATATACACCACCACCCCAACACCACCAATACCCGTCTGTGTTGGTTCGTTAAAGAAACCCATAGCCACTCCCACCACTAGAGCAATACCAAAGTTCCAGATATTATGTTTTCAAACAGGTTCAGGTTAGTCAGTAATGAGTTGAATGACACCATAGATAATAAAATGTATATGGGGCCTCCTATCATGAAAGATTACGGTGTTCATGGCCTTCCAAATAAGCCAATTATAGAAGATAGGAAGAAAAAGTGGCTTAATTCCATTACTCACCCAGCGAATCATAAAGTCCTCCAATGAACAATCTTCCCAAGTGATGCTTAAACCATAAAAAAATGCCACCACCTGGAACACAACTTTCCAAACAAGACAATACTAGAATAGACGTTCAATGGATTATGCCTCGTTTTCACATAGATGGAAGAAATTTGGTCCCTTAATACCCTTAACCTATAAATGGTCCCAAGTATTAATCTTCCCATTGCAATACAACCATGTGAAACATTTAATCTTAAGAGGAGTGTTCCAGTACCATAGATCCTTATGCCACCAACCACCCATCATCACCAAATAATTATTAGCCAAGGACTGGTATGCGAGTTTGGAAGAGACTTGCCCCAATTTGTCATTATATGCCCAATCATAGCAGTCCTTACCTTCCTGCAACTGAACCCCAGTCGAAGAAATCTCAAAAATATAATTCTCCCATTCTTCCAACCAAGCACCTGTAAGGTCCAAATCTCTGGCTGAGAGCCAATACGTACCATAAGTTGGCATATCACCACCAATCCTAACCTAATCAAGGGTCATCAGGCTGTAATAATGTAGGTATTCTACCAATGGCCGCAGTAGGAAGAAGGTTTTATCCAACCCCACAATGGGGTTTGTACCCACCATGACAAAAGCACCACTGCTCACCTTCCAACTGAGAGATTTACTCACCCAACCAAATACTCTAATGAAGCTAGTCCAGATAACCGAGGCATTAGAAACATAGTGATTATATAAGCAAATCCAATCAATGAAGGTACCCTTATGCATGTACTTGCACTGGATAATATTATTCTACATACCATTCCCGTTCAACGCTAGCAAAAGGCTCTTCATTCTGAGCGAGATGCTAAACCAGTCAATATTTTTTATGTTCCAACCACTTGATGCATAAGGTATGGAAAGTGTATCCCACTGGACTAGGTGAGACCAATGGTTATTAGCTGATCCACCCCATAATAAGTTACACATGATCCATGTGATGGCCTTTATGATAGTACATGGGTTCTTAAAGAGGGAGAACCAATAAACTGGAAGGCCACTTAACACATTTTACAGGAGAATGAGCCTACCACCCAGAGAAAGTGTTCTATAAGTCTAGCTGGAGACTCTTTTTTCAAACATCTTCACCAACCATAACCAATCTTTAACACGATAATTAAGTGGTTTCAACCAGAACCCCGTATATTTAAAGTTGAACTCAATCGGTTCCATGTGAATGGGAAAGATGGCCTTAATCTCAGCTACATGTGAGTCAGCCAGTTTGTTCTTCAGAAAGGTAGATTTGTCAATACTAACCAGCATCCCAGATGTAGTTGTAAAGGTATCAATGATGGTTTTGTAGCCCTTCCACTCCTTCATAAAACCCAACCAAACAACACCACATCATTGACGAAAAATATGTGAGTAAGTGCTAAAGATGAGGATATAACAATACCTTTAATTTTATTCAGTCTAGCGGCCTCAACAATCATCAGGCTCATGCCTTCCAAAGCCAAGAGAAAAAGAAGAGGTGAGAATGGGTAACCCTGCCTCAGGCCCCGACTGGCCTTGAAGGAAGCCAATGGAGACCCATTGATAAGCACCTCAAAATTTTTCGACATCACACACCCCATAATCCAATTGACAGTGCCAAGAGACAAATCCACATGCAATAAAATAAGATGTAACAAGGTCCAATTGACCATATCATATGCCTTAACCAAATCGATTTTAAGTATTAAGGCCTCCAAGTCACGAGTCTTGATGGTGCGAAGAGCCTCTTGTGTGATTCCAACAGCTTCAAGAATCTGTCGGGTCTTGAGAAAACCAAATTGTTCACTTGAAATCACCTTAGATAATAACAGTTTAAGCCTGTTGGAGATGACCTTAATGATAACCTTGTGGGAAAGATTGCAAAGTGAGATAGGACTGTAATATGAAAAGGCCATAGGCCTATCACATTTCAAAATGAGTGTAAGATACGTGGCATTGAGAGACCTAGTGACAAACCCCTGACATCGGGCTTGTTCCACAGCTGCCAGGAGCTCTAGACCAACCAAATAAAAAAAATTCAGATAAAACTCAATAGTCCACCCATCCGAACTACGACTCTTATCCTTAGCGAAAGACTTTTGCACAGATTCCACTTCCTCCAACATGACAGCCTTACCCACACCCTCCGTTGTCTCGGCATCAAAATAGGTCGGAAAAGTTTGATCACCTCTAACTGTTCCATAATATGTGGTGTGACATCCTCCTTGAAAATCTCTGCAAAGAACTCCATCGCCGCAACCTTCAAAGATGCATCATCATTACACAACCTCCCCTCACAATCCCACAGTTCCTAGATAGTATTCATATTACGATGACCATTAACAAAACTTTGAAAGAACTTCGTATTCGCACCCCCCTACTCAATCCATAAAGCCCGACTGTTGAGTCTCATGGTAGCCACCTTAAAAGATAAAATCTTGTCTTTGTGGGACCAAAGTTCAGATAGTAATGTAGTCTCCTCCACCGAGAGTATACCCGTCGGTGCCTGTAATAACATATCAACAAACGAGGACTCAATCTCGGCAAGTTCCACACACCTGGTTGCATTCTTCAAATGTACCCAGTCCTTAACCAATGCCTTTGAGAGTCTAAGCTTCTCATACAATATAGCCATAACACCAACCACATTACTCACCTCCAACCCAGGCCATTTAGATTTGACAAATTAAACACAGTCCTCATCCATAATCCCAGTACGATTGAACCAGAATGGTGTCGAGGGTCTCCTCCCCACCTCCCGCCAATCTAAACAAATATGGTAATGATCCGAGATCTCTGAAGGTCTACACCAAACCCTATGAAAGGGTAAAGAAGGTAACAAAAGTTCAACAACCAAAAAAATGTCCAGTCATTTACCAATACCGACATCCCCCACACGACCATTATGCCAAGTCGGCCCCAGTTTATGAGGCAAAACATCAACCAACCGAGAGTCAACAAGCAATTTTGCGAAAAAACCAGCAAGGGGATCAACTTTTGTTGTACCACCCCAAATATTTGGACAGGACAAAGTGAAGTTCAAGCTGCTTGCAATTAATAGATAGGGTAAGTTAAATAAACCCTGTGCCACTTCCAACTCCCAAAAAGTGTCTCTATCAAAGTAAGGAGCGTAAACATTAAGACGGTTCCAAATAGTGTGTACCCCCTAGAACGAGGCTTGGAGGAGGATACCCACTGAAGTGCGAAAGGCTTTACATCTGACCACATTAGGGTGCCAAATCGACAACAAGCCACACGATAAACCCGCAGCATCGCAGGCGCAAAATTCCAACCCGGTCTAAGGTGAGCAAAAGAAAGCAAAGCCAAGTCCCTAGAACACATCGTTTCTTATAAGAAAATCACATCAGGTTGTAGTTCATCAAAAAAATTTCGGAGGGCTAACAGTTTGGGCCTCCCTCCAAACCCCCAGATATTGAAGGATAATAAGCGCATTAGGACCCCAAAGGAGGGTATTCCATTCCTCTAAGGGCCCCAACAGGCGAAGAGGAAGACATAGACAAACCAGACCTAGCCGCCTCCTTAATACGAACGGATAGAGGGATGTAAGCACCAACGCCATCAGATTTACCCCCCATTTATTAGTCTCCTAATAACTTTCTCATCATTATGTATGTGACAATGTCTCCCTCATATAAATTGTAAAGCACCTTACTACTCTAGATGCAACAATATGTACATCATTAATCTTTGTAATCATTATATACTAAATGCTATGTAATTAGATACTTGCTATTCACCCAATTCCACCCAATACACATTAGAAGCAAATGCACATCAACGACGATCAATATGCATCGCGCATGACAACATTCAATGCACTGACATAGTACATATGCACCATTGAATACAATGTTGGCTTACATCCAACGGTGCATATGCACCCCGCAGACGCATTGAATGCGACATGGAGGATGCATATTGATCGCCCACATCAACCATCACCATGATTAGAAAACACGATCTTTGAATTTTAGCTCGAGAGGACAAATGAACATATGAGTTGGCTAAACTCTAGACCATTTGCACCTTTCTTGGCAAGGTTGACCGGAATCCCACAACACACGATTTGTTAATTAAAAATTAGATTTTCAGTGTTAAAATTGCAATTTTTATTGCAGAAATGGATTTAGGAGTCTCTGTTACCCATGATGCATCCTAATTATGCAATTCTAATCACTAAAAACCTGATATGCATCCTAATTATGCAATTCAAATTTCAAATCACTAAAACCTGATTATGCAATTCCAATCACTAAAACCTGATTATGCAATTCCAATCACTAAAACCTACCCTTGAAACAATTTCCGCAAAACAAATGGTCTAGAGTTTAGCTTACTTCAATTTAAACAATTTCAGCAGGATTTTGGGTGCAAATGGTGTAGAGTTTAGCTTACTTCAAATGCATATCCACATCAACCGTCACCACGATTATAAAATGCGATCTTTTAGTTTTTGGCTAGAGAGGGCAAAAGGATTTCCAGAGGAGAAACGAGCCTCCCAACGAATCTCAAGAGATGCATTTTCAACATCGTAATGAAAATGCAAAGGTGCTTTGTCAAATTGACAGCCATGACTTTGTTGTGAGCTGCTGAGGTCAAGGCCGAGAGATGGTGGTTCAAGGATGAATCACTGAATCACTGAAAGAACGAAGGATGAAAAGGTTTAGGGTTAAGGGTTTCAAGGATCTAGCGTTAACAGCACATGGCGAGGGCAGCGTCTACGACGAGAAAGACAATGCTTTTTTCCATTTTGAAGAAGAACTCATTTACCCGTGTCATTCCTCAACATTCCTTTCACACTATCGATCTCACTGCAGACATGCGCATTAGAGCTTTCTGTCAAACCAACAGGCTTACAGAGGCAGTGGAGACCTTCAAGCATCACCTTTCATTTAAATCTAAATCCATCCCCACTCTCAACACCTGCAATATTTTGTTAAGTAGCCTAGTCCGATGGAAACGGTACGAATTAGCATTGTCTGTTTACATACTTGTGATTGAAGCAGACATTTTTCCAAATCTGATAACTTTGAGCATTGTTATCAATTGTTACTGTGAAACAGGTAAAATGGACTATGCATTCAAAGTGTTTGAAGGAATGGAGGCACAAGGGCATATTCCAGATGTTATAGTATTCAGTACGCTTATCAAAGGGCTTTGCAGGGAGGGCAGGATGGAAGATGCTGTCAAACTTTTAAAACAAATGGTGGCTAAGCGATTGTTTCCCAATCTTTTTACATATAGTAACCTAATAGATGGGTTCTGTAAAACAGGGAAAACCCACGAGGCGTTTGGATTGTTGGCCGTTATGCTGCAAAGGGGTCATGAACCTAACACAATCACATACACTATCCTCGTGGATCGACTATGTAAACTAGGTAAGCTCCAAGAGGCCAAGAAACTACTGTATCAAATGTTGAAAGAAGGGCATGACCCCAATGCCATTACATTTACTGCTCTGATTGATGGTCATTGCAAAGCAGGTAAGGTGGACGAGGCTAGGAAGTTCTTCTATGAAATTTCCAACAAAAACATATGCCTTGATGTTGTCACATACAATGCACTTATTGATGGTTTCTGTAAGGAAGGCAAGCTGGAGGAGGCTATGAAGCTTTTCCATGAAATGCCAAGCAACAAAATATGTCCCGATGTTGTCACGTACAGTGTGCTTATTGATGGTTTCTGTAAGGAAGGCAAGATGGACAAGGCTAAGGAGCTCTTCCATGCAATGTTTGTCAAAAACATATGCCCTAATGTTGTTACATACAGTGCGCTTATTGATGGTTTCTGTAAGGAAGGGCAATGGCAGGAAGCCAACAAAGTGCTCCATGAGATGCTGAAAAGGGGCTGTAATCCAAATGCTATTACATACAATGCTCTTATTGTCGGTCTTTGCAAAGAAGGGAAGCTTCAAGAAGCCCTCCAGTTGTTAGGTGTTATGGTGCAAATAGGCTGTCATCCCGATGAAACCACGTACAATACACTTATAAATGGATTTTGTAAAGAAAGGAAGCTCCAAGAAGCCCTCCGGTTGTTAGGTTTTATGGTGCAAATAGGCTGCCATCCTGATGAAACCACGTACAATACACTTATAAATGGGTTTTGCAAGGTGGGTAATCTGGACAAGGCCAGGAAACTCCTTCAAGAGATGTCAGAGAAAGGTTGTGAGCCTAACCTAGTTACCTATAATACACTAATAGATGGACTCTGCAAGCATCACGGGATAGATGAAGCTCAAAAAATGTTCTATGATATGCCAAAACAGGGTTTGAGCCCCGATAAGATTACATACACCACATTGTTTTGTGGACTCTGCAAAGTGGGTGATCGTAAGGAGGCAATGGAGTTAATTAAACAGATGAAGTTAGTGTATTCTTCCTAATATGACTACATATGCCACTCTCATGGATATATTAAACAGGAAGGCGCACACCCCAAGAGGTCAATAGGCTATTGCATTAGATTTAAAAAAAGGTTTGCCATGGAGTACTTTGACATATTTAGCAGTAAACAACAGGCTATTTAAGTATTTCGCTGAAAGGCACTTGGAAAGAATCAGTGATAGTGAGTGAGCTGCAATTAATGAAGTGCACTGCTGACTTTGGTAATAAGGCACAAGGTAATCTATCTAAAATAGGTTTGATGGATGAACTTGATGAATTGATCTGAGTGGAATCTGCATAAGTGTTCACCAGGTGTGCTATTCTGAGAGCACATTTAAAAAAAGATTTAAAAAAAGGTTTGCCATGGAGTACTTTGACATATTCAGCAGTAAACAAGAGGCTGTTTAAATATTTCGCTGAAAGGCACTTGGAAAGAATCAGTGATAGAGCTGCAATTAATGAAGTGCACTGCTGACTTTGGTAATAAAGCACAAGGTAATCTATCTAAAATAGGTTTGATGGATTAACTTGATGAATTGATCTGAGTGGAATCTGCATGAGTGTTCACCAGGTGTGCTATTCTGAGAGCACATTTGGTTTAGTGTGTGGTAGGCTCCACATGTTGATTCATAATAATTGCACTAGTTGTTCAATTTAAAATGTGTTTGGCCTAGCACTTAATGTGTTGCAGCGTGCAACAGATGAAGTGCCCCAGGTAAATTACATTGTTGGTAGCGATAACCTGGATTTAGTTTCCTAAAATGGGCAGTGCGTTATCATTTGACATTGAGAGAGTGGACTTTGCGATCCAAAGTAGTGGTCAGTTTGGGGATTGATTGGATCTCATGTTAGTGACAGTAAGGTTTTAAAGAATCAAGACTGTTAAGGCTTTCAGAAATACTGCACAAAGTCACCAACTTTGCTGCAGTTTACGTTAACTGAATGGTCTTTTTCAAGGGGTCCTGAGGGAGTATTGTATGGAGGCTAGCATTTAGTAAATTGCTTCCAACAGTCACAATTTCGAATGTAGGTGTAAATTAGATGGACTTACCGTAATAGTAGGAGTTAGCCCCTCCTGTTGGAAGACTTACTAGCGGTCATATTCAAATACTATGAAGTCATTTTTAGGGAAACTATTGATGAAGTGGAGTTTGTATAGTCATGGGTTGCTTTAGCCTTTAGCGAGTTGCTATTACTGAATTGCACGTGGCAAGTTTCTGGTATAGTGCAACAGATAGTTGATCTGATCTGCGGTCAAAGGTACTTTGTAATTTTGTAGTAACAAACTTCAAGCCAATTCTTTTGCTCATTATGTCAATTGAACAGTCTGTTTGAAGTGATTACAATGTGGGTTCATATAGGTTCTAGGGGTTGTTTGAGTAACCTCTGTTTTACGTTTTTGATTCTGTTGAATTGAAAACCTTTTTGAACAAGTCTTAAATTAGTTCCTTTGACCGCTGATCAGATCAACCGCCTGCTGCACTGTACCAGAAACTTACCACATGCAATTCATATAGGTTCTAGAGGTTGTTTGAGTAACATTTGTTTTACATTTTTTGCTCTGTTGAATTGAAAAGCTTTTGAATGAGGCTTAAAATAGTGCCATTTGCAGTGACAGCTTGGTGTATTTGTGGTCAGTCATCCTAAAAGCTGTTTAAGTTATTCTGCTCTTTCAAGGGACATGCAATTTATAGCAGATATGTTTCATGCAATATAAGACATGTTCCTGTAAGGATTTAGCAACTGTGCATTTGAAAGGTCTTCTTCTTGAAAGGATCACGTGGTTAACAAACAGTCTTGAATCTTGATACATACACTATAAGACGTTCTCTCTCTAAAGTTCTTAGCAAGCATTCTTTACATATTCAAGTGATTTTTCATAAAATGCTTTCTAATTAAGGACAATCTAGTAAATATGAGTTGTTGAATGTATGTCGAGGGTGGAAGTCAGTCATCCTGCAAGGAAGAGTGAATGCTTTAGGATCGTGCTTGAGGTGGACATGGGGGATGAGGAATAGTTTTGGAATGGACATATTGTGTGGTTTTATTAGATCCAAAATGCCCACAAAATATTCAATATATGTCTGCTTTCAAAGGAATGACGTGGATATGAAGTTGTTTTTAAGTGGCGATGCATTTTTCGAACTTTGTAGATTAGGATCCACACAACAGGGAGCCTGTTTTATTCACCATCATTTTTCATTACAGTACTAGGGAAATTTCTTTTTTGTCATGCGGCACCCTGTTCTAGTCTCTGTGTTGTATGTCTATAGGTAGGAAAACGAGCAGAAACTTTGTCTGACTTCTTATTATTACTTTTGCACGTTCTTTTTTCTCTTGGTGATTCTAACTTATTTGTGCAAATGTTTTTTCTATCTTCCTTATATGGATATAACATTGTGTTGCCTAGGGAAATTTCTTTTTTGTCATGCGGCACCCTGTTCCAGTCTCTGTGTTGTATGTCTATAGGTATGAAAACGAGCAGAAACTTTGTCTGACTTCTTATTATTACTTTTGCACGTTCTTTTTTCTCTTGTTGATTCTAACTTATGTGTGCAAATGTTTTTTCTATCTTCCTTATATGGATATAACATTGTGTTGCTAATATAGATATGTGAAGATATACCAGAGGAACTAGATGCTGAAATGCTGGGATTACCCAAGTGAGCTATAAATATTTTCTTGCTCAAATTATTTCAGGTAAATTCTAAATACCACTGGAGAATTTGTTCTAGATTGTTGAGAGCATTACATGCACTTTTTGTCAGAATTAAATGGGAAAGTAACATATAAGTTTATTATCAAAGGAGAATGCTTTATGTTAGTTTCAATTTTATTTTGAGAAATACTTATTATAGAATTCCTCTGTTTAAGCTGCTATGCTATAAGGGGCATATCCTAGCCGTCAAAGTCACCAAGGACTTGTACCTTCCCTCATCCACACCCACTCAGGGTACATTGAACATGGGTCTCTGCATTAATACAAGCCCATTCACCTTGCTGCTTGCTGCTAGACCACACTCCCGTGGGCGGTTGGTTTCAGTTTTCAACTATGCTTTAATGTATTTACAACCCTTTAATTGCGTTACAGTTCTTCCAGTCACCTCATCTTTCTTTCTAGAAACTAAGATCCATAGATCAATTAATTGTCTTTATGCCTATAGTAACTATTTCTGCAACCTTAGTGCACTATGCATTTTTCAACAGTATCTAATGCAAGAAGAAAGCTAATTGTTTGCAAGGTTTATATTTTTGTGTATGCAGGCATTGTTATTATCCATGGATCAATATCTTCAGGGCCTGTTTACTTTTGCTTACGATGCTGTTGCTAAAGTGAGAAAAATGGTCAGATAATGTTATTTATCTGCCATTATCTTTGCCCTTTGTATAATGTTGGCTGTTCCATCCAATTATTTGTGCATGGATAAAATTATAAACGTCTTTATTGCTGGTGCATTATCTTACATGCATGTTTCATCATCAACTAGTGGAAACATTGATTGCTGAAGATTGCAGAAGAGAATGAGGAGGAAGAAAGGTTACCTAGGAGGCTAGGTGTTTAAGGTGGTTATGTCATGTGCTATTTTCACTACCTCAATTATGCAAATAAATGACAATTTTTTCTTATCTTTGTAAAATTGCCTTGGCTTGCAAGATGATTTCTTGGGATTGTTGTTCTTCTAATCTTGTAAATGCTTTTAGTACCAACTTGTATCCTTGATTCAGGACCTCTTTGCTATACCAGAAAAAGTCAAATACCAAAGTTCTATTTTAAAAGAGAGGCTTCCTTCAAGCTAGGAAAATATCCCTCTCTATCTTAAAGATTTGTAGTTTCAAATATATTTTATTTAGTCCTTTAGGAATTTTTTTTTACATCTGTGGGTGAATTCTATAAGTTATAATTATACCTCTCTTAAGGGAAAATTATTTCCATAATCCGCTTGTCCAATGCAATATTAACCCTTAATTTTTAAGCATTTGATCCAACGAAGGGTTTTTCATAAATTGCTGCAGTGAGCAAACGGTACTTGATAGCATTTGTAAACATCTTCGATACATCACTTGTATGCTTATTCCATCTTGCCACCAATCTTATAGATTTAAAACTTTTGCAAGCCGAATAGACTAGATTATAAGTAGGAATATAAAATCTATGTTATACAAGGACTAGTCACTAATAATGCTCTTTCTTATATTTGCAAATGAGGTTGCCAACATGGCACAGATCAGGGCAGAACTGGTGTTTTCAATATGTACTTTGGCTCTCCTTAAAGCACCATCATTGCAAAGAAGGGAAGATTCAAATGGTTATGTTGTTTTGAAAACCCCTCCTCGACATTCGACAACAAAATCAACACCAAACAAAACTATACCAATATCTGGTTTGATAGATTGCCAACAAGAACTCTTGGGGTTATGAAGATGAATATTGAGCAGAGAGATGCAGATTCCCCTTAAGAAGTTTGTAGCAGACAAAAGTCACTAAGAACAAGGGAAGCATCAAATCAATCTTTGCTACTCGCTGTTCATCAATTGACTTCAAAATGTTCTGACGGACTGGGACCTCAATATTGTCAATGATCTGAATTGGAGAAATGAGATGTGGGTGTCTGGCTACCTGGATGAAGTACATGACTTTATCAACAACATGCCAGTCACATGTGATGCTGCTGGGTGGAGTTGTTTAATTAGTTTCTGTAGAATGCATACAAATCTAGAACTACAAGAATATGCAGCAGAACACATTTTTCGGTTGATCACTATATTGAACGCTGGAGAAATTGTCAACGGAGATGGAGGAGGCAGGCTCATATATCATGCTACAATATCGAGAAGCCAAGAAATACATTTGGGCTTATTGACAATGTTGCATTGAAATCAATTTCATTTCCAAGATTAGTGATCAAAAACTTGTTGTGAGGGTTTTGATCATCATTTCAATGATGGGCAATGTTCCTTTATGTATTAGTGGTGGTGTGGCTAAGAAAGCACTATAAACATAACCTTGTATTATAATTTATACCTATGTTGCACTTGTTTCCAGAATGTGGGAACATGGATATGAGTGTTTGGAACGGTTTGAAGTTTCTCCCAAATTTTCAGGAAATGTCAAGTTGGGAACAACAATATTATATATTAGAAATATATATAAAATATTCTAGAGTACAATGTATCCAAACAATGATACATACAGGCTACAAAACTACAGTGGATGGTGTGTTCATATATATCATATTTCAATTAATAAGCTGCCTGAAGGCATGGTACATGAACACACCACAGACATATTTGGCTAAACTCAGAACTGAGAACTGTAAATATAATGCCAATACTGGGACGTTCTGTCTTCTAGGAATGCCTAGACTCTAGTATTTATTTCAATCAAATTGGAGGCCAATCCAGGACAGTTCTGACTTGTACTGTCTGCTGGAATTGCTATATACTTTAGTATACTAGACTTACGACTTAGTATGTTTAGCTGTTCAATAAGTTACAAGTAACAAAACCCAGCCACTGCTCTTTATAACTAAATCTTAGAAAAAAACTTCAAACATGTCATGTAATAAGCTATTACTATTAGGCTTTAATAGACCTCATAGGCAATTAAAATAGTAAAACCACGCAGCAGACTTACAACACTACAGAAAATCATACAACAGAATTCAGTGGATAAGCATACCTGGAAAATGCTGGTCCAAGAAAATGACAAATGCTGGTAGTTGCTCACAAATTCTCACACTGCTGCTCACAATCTAAGTCACAGGGTTCGCCGAATCTAATCCTTGAGGTTTGAGGTTCGGTGACCCTAAAAAAAAATTTGAAATTCGTTCAGGTTCGCCGAACTTGAAAGACGAACCTAATGTCGAACCTGAAGCCGAACCCGAACCTCATCGAACCCAAACCTGAAAGCGAATCTAATGTCGAACCTAAAGCCGAACCCGAACCTGAAGGCGAACCTAAAGGAAAAAAAAATTTGAGGTTCAATTTTTTTTTTTTTTAATTTCATCTCTTTGAAAAAAATTCAATTAAAAAAAAAAAACACAATACCAAGAAATTAAATGTTGTCTATAAATTAAATGCTCTCTATTTATTTAAGCTGTCTATGAATTAAATGCTCTCTATTTATTTATGTTATCAATAAATATAATGTTGTCTATAAAGTAGATGCTCTTGAATTATTTATGATGTCTATAGATTAAATGCTCTCTATTTATTAATGTTGTTTATAAATTAGATGCTCTTGATTTATTTATGATGTCTATAGATTAAATGCTTTTGTAATTTGAAATATCATACCTGTAGTCTACATAAGAACACACCAAACAACAAGTAAGAACATAGATTTACCCCTAAAAACAAACTACTGTTGTGGGAAGCATGTAAATCCGTTGTTAAACCACAGAAACCTACTCTTAGAAGTACAAATCTGTAAGCAAAAATGTCATAAACAACAAAGTATATATGACGAAATTATGAATAGTGACCTAAGTGCTTTGAATCTTATGGGCGATGGGGTGTAGAAAATTAGTTAAGAGGGATTATATGAAGAAAGTTTATATATATATAGTCGAACCTATTGTCGAACCTCATCCGAACCTCATCGAAATATTCGAACTTGAATCGAACCTAATCCTTGCCAAACCCGAACCCGAACCGTGTGACTTAGCTCACAATGCTGAGGTGACCAAATGCTGGCAAGATGCTTCACTCCATCTCTCACAGTGCATTGCTCATAGTATGCTTCATTCCCCCTTAACTCTTCAATGTGCCTCAGTCTTCACTCAATCATGACTATTCAATACACCTTGGCCCTCCTCATACAAGACTCACAGCATTGTTCACTCACTATGATTCCCAATGTAGCATGACGCCAAATGCCAAATGCCAAACAATGTGTATTCTTCATGACGAGGTGGCTATTTTATAGGTAGAAATTGAGGTTTTGTAAACCGTCTTATGTTTTTTGGGGGGAGCATCATGAGATTGGCACCAAAACAGTGAGAAAACATGCCAAGGATGCACCAATTTGGAATCCACAAGGTCATGAGATTGGCACCAAAATAGTAAGAAAACATGCCAAGGATGCACCAATTTGGAACCCACAAGCTTGAGAGCTTGTGGGAATTTCCTATTAGACAAGGAGTTTCTACAAGCTCCCTATACCGGAAACTACATTTAAAAACACTTCACAAGTGACCATTTCCTTAAATTTGAAGCTCCCAGAAAACTCACAAGTTCTTGGATTGGTTCTTAGCCAATTGGGGATGTTTTATACCTATTCCCAAGCTCCCCAAAATGTCAGAACGATGGGAATAAGTTTCGGAGATGCAGGGAACAGTTCCCATGCTACTAGGTGTTATACCAAACCTAGGCATGTTGTCAATCGTGCACATGTAGCATGCAACTACGTTGTATTATTGATTTTCTGCTAGAATGCATGATGAACGTTTATAGTAATGTTTGTTAAATGCATTCTGCCTCAGCTTATCTTAATTGTTCTAATATGTAATGTCCCCGTTTTTTACTTGGAATCTATTTGATCAAAATCATGTAAATATACCAGTATGGATTCCTAGTACGGAGCTCAAGGCCAAGGTCTGACTAGTGAATGGCTAGCGTATATGATGTAAATGTGTTATTGGACCATGTGGTTGGCTTGTATTGCTAACCTGAAAATGTATGTAAATATCATGTTGTATAAATAATGAAATGGTCCAAGAATGGTTGTGTAAGGAGCATCAAAAGGATCATGATTCCACTTGAGGGGAAGAGAAAAGAGGGTCTATGGGAGACCCAATCCATGCTACCAAGTGTCCACTTGAGAACTCAACCAAATTCTTCCATGTGTCTTGAATAATCCAACTACCTTCATTGACCATTAACCCAATCATTGAATGCATGTGGGTGAGGTTGGTGTAGAACTACAGTTATGGAAGCATGGGGGCTGACTGCACTAGAGGACAGTTTTGTCAGTTGCCCTGACTTTCCACCAGTTTTCCCATACCTCTTGTAATTCATGCTTTTCATTCACGCAGGCAGACCCTCACTTGGGTCATACAAGCGAGGGTGGAAGAAGAAGCAAGGGTCAGTTGGTTCAGTCACATGAGTTGATCCATCCATGCATTGGTTGATGCGTCGAGTATTCTCTCACGCGAGCATGTAGACGCATGCACAAGGATGTGATGAGCAAGCATGCACTAATGCGTTCATGCAAGAGACATGGAGACGACGCAATGCTCTGCATGTTGTTGTGGGTGATTGTGTATTAGCCCAGGAGTTTGAAATTGAGAGGCCAAGTTGTTTCCTTTGCCTGGGGACTCATAGCCCAACTTGGGGGTGGCCTCTAATAGCTGAAATAATATAGGTTAGGCAGAGTGCTTATGGTTGGGTGGAAAGTCGCCCTTACATAGTCAGTTTGCTTGGATCTATGTTGTTTTCAGATAAGTGTTCATGTGTAATTGAATCAAAATTGTTGTTAGTGGATCCCTGTGTCAATTTTATGCTTGTACATGTATGAATCATGTATATGGAACAATTGTATCTCTATTGTGCACGTTTAATTTGCATCTATGGAACAATTTGTATCTCTATTCCTTGCTATGATGAGGAACTAGATAGGGAGATCTCTTTAACTCTTCTTTTGCTGGTATAATTTTTAAATTTTTTTTGTTTGAATTTTATGTACAAAGAATTATGGCATAGGAATGCTGGAAATGCAAGAGATTAAATAGGTAAAATGCATATGCACTAGTGGGCATATTAAGAGATAATGCATAGTGCATGTGAAGTTGTTTGTGTGTGCATATGATATTGCATATTGGTAAAAGTAGTGAGGTTTTACATATGCAATGAGTCACTAATGACAATTATTGTGGTTGATGATAATTATATAACCAAAGAGAAGCAGGTTGATGATGCTATTATATGTGACCAACAACATTGTGAAGAGAAGCTGGGACAATAAATCAATGATCAATATGTTGGTGGAAGGACTATGTAGTCTTTGGCAAGAGGCCAACTGATCAGCTAACATTAGAGATGTTAAAAACAACCATGCAGGTAATGGTTTGTTTATGTTGAGTGCATTAGTGCCAAAGGAGATTGGGTAAGAATTCCTTTAACCATATTTTAATCATTGTAACTTTGTTTGCATGCGATCTTGGATATATGTATGTGAGCGTTACCTCATTGAGTATGGTGAAGTATGGGGTAGTAAAGGTAGGGAGCTTTATGCCCTCTAACTATTTATAATTTTAAATGCATTCATATGAACGAGTACCATGTCATGTGTGTGTGTCGGGTATGAGTTTAATAACCAAAGCAAGTGAGGACTTATGGTCTTGTTGTGGTAGTGCATGCCATACGAGATAGTCATGGGTAAGGCCATAATGTGGTTGGATATGGTGATGCAATAGTGCTAAACAAGTATACCATGAACTCCCTGTTAGTGCTAATCTGGGATGAAACCTCTTTGTCAACAAGCAAGGAGCGAGTGAACTCCCAATGTTGTATTCCGGTGAAGAAGGAAGGCACCTAGATAGTTCACCAAGTGATTGGGGAGATGGCTGGGTATTGTGTTGAGGCATTAGTTAGACCTTCCAAAACATCATGGTGGACTGCATGACATGACATTATAGAATCCATGAATCAATGCAAGGGTGCATTGGGTGAATGTGCACTAAAGGTAGTATGCAAATACATGTTTATGCATATGTATGGGTACTTGTGTTATGATGGATTGTGATAATGCATGGTTGTGAAATATATTTCATTGCAATTTGTTAATGGATAAAATGATTGAATCAATGACAATTCTAAGATCATTTCACGAGCTTCTATGAATGAAGGGAAAGAAATTGCATGAAAAAGGTAGTCATGTTTGATTGGCTACCAGAATATTCTATTGGGAGGACAGAGTTGCATGAAAGGGCATGATTAAGTAAGTCATGAGCTTTAAAATTTTAATTGACTGCATAGATAATGTGACTATCTCTTGCAATTTTTATTTTGATAATGGTGCATCTAAAGTAAAATTTCATTGCATTGAAATATTGGCAACTTAGAGTGTTGAATGATTGCATGTTATAATTCTAAGAGAACTTGAGTAAATGTGTTAAATGATGCAATGAAAAGGTTATAGGCATGGTTACTTACAGCTTGTTTGGTTGATTGGAAATTCAAATTGCAGGTAGTGTTGTCTTGTATATGACAATAGTGTAAGCCCATAATCAAGACTAGGGGCTATCATGCGCAAAAGCCAAATGTGATGAGAAGGAACTCATGGTTGTGAGAATTTAATTTATGTAAGAAAGCAAATTTATAAAACCTAGATTTGAATATTTTGCTAATGATTGCCAATGGCTGTTTGGCTAATATGGAAGTGTGTCAGGAGGGCACGTTGTAGGTGGATGTCCAAGTTATGGAAACATGTGTAAGAGCATAAAGGACAACATGTTGCCACTTACAAGAGCCAAACCATATGGGCATGGACTTGCGGCTGGATAATCTAATTTCTGTAGGAGATAGAGTTTTAAATTTATATTTGAATTTAATTATTAATGTTATTGAGTGTTTGGTTATTTGTGAATTATGTTAGGAGGATACATTGTAGGAAGACCACGCGCTGTGGCTTGCAAGAACCAAACACCATGAGAAGAATCTCATATTTGGGAAATTTGGTTTTCGTGGGAAATGTATTTGAAAAATTTATGATTGAAATTATTATGATAAATATCTCATGGGACTGAGATGGAACATGTATCGCTTCAGGCATGGATGGATAATCTAATTTTTGTAGGAGACAGAGTTGTAAATTTTAATTTTAATGTTATTGATAGTTTGTCTATTTGTGAATTGTGTTAGGAGCATACGTTGTAGGAAGACTGCATGCTATGGTCGGCAAGAGCTAAACACCATGAGAAGAATCTCACGTTTGGGAAATTTGGTTTTGTGTGAAATGTATTTGAAATTTTTTTGATTGAAATTATTATGATAAATATATCATGTGATTAAGATGGAACATGTATTGCTTCAGGTAAGAATTTGTTTAAAATTTTGATGATGACATCTCATGTGAACTGCGAGCCTGTGTGTAATGTAGGCGAGATGGTGAAATTATGCCACTGGAGTATGTGTTGGCTGCTGAAGCTGAAAATGAAAAAATAAAGCCAAGAGTGGCTTAGGTTGAGAACCCTTCAAAATTCCTTCCATGTGCTCCTCTCTCTGTAGTGTTGTTAAACCCAGTGAAAGCATGCGTACTCAGGAGGCTTGGATGGGTACTGGTAACCTTTCTACGATCAAACTGAAAAGAACTGGAAGGAATGGGTATGCCCAAGGGACTATGCAACAGAGAAGGGGTACCATCCTTGTATTGTGTGAGTGGGTATTGTGGAGCCATGCTATCCTGCAGTTGAGTGAGTTACCTGTGGAGTTCTTGGAGGGAACCACTGGTTTGCATAGGAAAAGAGGCCATGTGGGTGTATCCTTTCTATTATTGACCAATAAACCCAACATAGGAGTTGTCTTGGAAATGGTTGTTTTATTGTCTAAAAACCAACATAGGTGTTGGCTTGGCAATGATCGTTGAATGCCTAATAAACCTAGTCAACACACTAGCTTGGCATTAGATATTAATGTTGTGGTGCAACCAACGTGCTGGCCAACCATTTGTTTTGCATGTACGCTCAAGTGATATGAGGCTTGCAGAAACATGGTTACCTTTCGATGCACACAATGCAGAGGACTGGAAGGGGTGGGTACGCTTAAGGAACTGTACAATAGAGAAAAGTACCATCCTTGTGTTGGGTGGGTGGGTCTTGTGGGTGCCATAGTTGTCTGAAGTCAAAGTGAGATACTTGATGGGCCATGCAAATGTACTCCCTTTTCTTGCCTAATAAATCTCATTAGAGAAAATTTCAACTCAAAATGAGCCTTTTAACTCTAATTCAAATTTCATGTCATGTGTTAGCCAATGAAATTGATTTAAATTTGAAATATCGTATAGGTCTTAAACATTTTTTTAATATAAATTTGGGGATAGGTATCATAAAAATAACTACTTTTTTTTGTTATATTTTCGACATATCTCCCCGTGTTTTTACTCAAATTTCGATCACAAGAGCTCGTTGAACGTGGAATTAAATTTTGCATCCAACGAGTACCCACTCGGCATACTTTTGACGGACCCCGCTACCCCCAAAATAATGTCATCATCACGTTTTTTTAGGTATTTCCTGTTTTTTAGGTAGCGGGGTCTGTCAAAAGTATGTCGAGTGGGTTACTTGTTGGATGCAGAATTTAATTATGCATCCAACGATCTCTCTCGATCGAAATTTGAGTAAAAACACGAGGAGATATGTCGAAAATACAAAAAAAAGTAGTTTTTTTTCTTTTCTTCCTCCAAAATTAATAAATATTATTTTATTATTTCAACTATTATTTTTATTAATTTTTTTAAGAGGCCCATTTTGGGTTGAAATTTCCTCTAATGGACAGAGGTGTTTGATTGGCAATGGTTGTTATGCTTGATAAACCCAATTAAGGAGCTGGCTTAGAGTATTGAATGCCTGATAAACCCAATTGACATATCGGCTTGGCATTGGTTATTGGATGTTGAGGTGCAACCAACATGCTAGCATAACATTTGTTATATATATATATATCTTCCAAATGGAAAATATCCATCATACCAAAAAATGTATGATCATAGACTATCCCTGGGAGGGAATTACACATAATTTCCATACCATAATTGGCTTCTTTTCTCAAAGAAGTCCGCTCTTTTACAAAACAGTGTCTATCAAAATTGTAAACCTTTATTTTTGCTCGTACTTGAAAAATATTCTTCTTGTACTTTTTCAGTCTCCATCTGGCCTAGTGTTAACATTAGAGTAAGTTTTTACACATTATTTGCCTCCATGTTTGATTCTTTGTATACATGAGTTATGGTTAGGACTGAGAAGAAATTCAGAAGCCTTTTGATAGCTTTTAAGAGTTGTTGTAAATGATGTGCTTTGATCTGAATTTTGTTGTTGACCCAGTCCACTACCATTTTGGAGTCCCCAAAGACCTGCAGACTGGTGATATTTCTGTTTACAACTAGTTCAATTATATCATGCAAGGATGCTAGCTCTGCTTTGTTGTTTGAGCAATAACTTGGAGTGTATTTTACCTGTACCTTATATTTTTTAGATAGGTATAAAACTCCTCTCGAACCTCCCAATGGAGGGTCTCCTTAGCTTGCTCCATCAAAGTAAGCCCAAGGAATTTCCTTGTTGATGACAGGAGGTACCATTTTCCTTCTCTTGAGTTCTTTTTCCTTAGATTTGTGTTCTCTGATCCACTGCACCACAAGGGTCATCGTCAATTCATGAGGAATAAATCTGTTATTGAAAATTGTTGTATTGCGTGCCCACCAGATTCTGTAAGTAAAAGAGGATGGGAATGCGCTAAAGAGATGTACCGAGCTATATGACCACCATGCACAGCTTTTTTGCTCTAGCGAAGTTCTTGCATAAGGCTCTTGTGATTTTAGCTTTTTGTTGGCTGACTTCCAAACTGTTTCTGGATAAGAACAAAAAGAAAACATGTGAGATCATGTTTCCTCTTCAGAATGGCATAAACCATACTAGCTCAGTCCTTGCCACCCTCATTTTTTGAGTTTCTCCCAGGGTAGAAGTTTATTGCTCAAGGCCAACCATAAGGTAATTTTTGCCTTTAGAGGACCTTCATTTTTCCATACTTGTTTCCACCACGGTTTCTTTTCACCTTGGTGTAGTTCTAAGGCACAAATTTAGTAGCCTAACTTTACCGTGAGTTCTCTTGTTGTTGAGGTTTTAGACCAAACCAGTTTATCTTCTGCACCTTCTTCCAAATGTATATAACATGACTGTAACAACTCGATGAATTCCTTCCATTCATCCTTGAAAGTTCTTTCTAAACCTAGATCTTATGCTCTTTTCCATATCATTTTTCTTTGTAAAGTGTGTGTGCAAGCTTGGCTGAGATTGAAGATTCTGTGGTTTCTAAGTTTTTCAAGAATTGCACTGGAAAGCTTATATCTTTCACCTGCTCCTACCCAAGGATCCTCCCCTATCTGGACTTCCTTCCCGTTCCCTATGGACCAAGCAAGCGAACATCCAATTTGAGGGAAAGCGAGTATGAAGGATTTTCATCCAATAGATACATTCTTATTGGATTTATCCGGTTTTCTTATCCATTCTATGATGGAAGCATTTGGACAGTACTTAGAAACCAAAACCTTCCCCCAAAAGGAGCTAGGGTTTTGAATTAGTCTCCACAATGCTTTTGCTGCCAGGGATTGACAGAAAAGGAAGGGATTTTTTATACCCCAACCACCAAGCCCCTTAAGGTTGGCCAACATTTTCCATTTGGCCAGTGGTATGCCTTCCGATTGTTTGCTTGCAGTCCATAAAAATGAAAAAATAAAAATAAATTCTGGATTTTCTGAAGAATACCTTTTGGAATGTAAGCTATTGAAGCCCAATATACATGTTTGCTCTGTAAAACTGCCTTGAGTAGCACCAGTCTTCCTCCTCTTGACAAAAAAGTATTTTCCCAGCATCCAATTCTTCCTTCGATCCTTTTATATAACCATAGAAAATCCTTAAATGAATACGCGTTAGGTTTAAGAAGAAACCCTTAGTATTTAAAACCTTCCGAAAGTGGCTTTAAAATATAAGGGACCTCTATTATTAACCTATTTTCCTTCATTTTAGGGATAGAGTTTTATGAGAGAATGGAATTTTCCACATTGATATGCATCCATGTTGCCTTTTTGTATAGATCCAGGATCTGTTCACTCCCCCTAAAGTTCTCCCATGGTCCTTCTCCCATCATCACCACATCATCCACGAACAAGATGTGGGAAAGCTCTTCAAATCTCGTGACCATTATTCCTTTGTAGGATCCTACCCTCTTAGCATGATGAATTAGTCTGCTTAGAGCATCTACTATGAGAAGGAAAAGAAAGGGGGAAAGTGGGCACCCCTGTTTTAATCCTCTTGAAGATTTGAAGAAGCTTGATGGTTAACCGTTGATAAGAATTGCAAAGGATGTCGACTAAATACAACCCATTATCCAAATGGCTATTTCTATTGATATTCCAATCTGTATCAAGAGGAGTCTCAGGAAAGTCCAGCTGACCCTATCATATGCCTTCGATAGGTCTAACTTTAGTACAAAGGCTTTGCTCTTGTTCTTGTTGATGGTGTGAATAGACTCCTGAGTTAAAGAGGCCACCTCGTGGATTTGACGGTTGAAGAGAAACCCAAAGTGTTCCTTCGAGATAATTTCACTGAGGATAGGATTCAGACACTGCACTATTGTTTTCACAATAATTTTGTAAACAACATTATAGGATGAAATTGGTCGAAAATCCTCAAATAAAGAGGAGTTTTGTTTTTGGGGAATAAGGGCTAAAAAGGTAGAATTTAGTGCTCCCAACACCTTCCCTGCTCTTTGAGATTCTCTTACAACCTTTAACAAATCTGATTTTAACAGTTCAAAGAAACGTTGATAAAATTCAATGGTGACTTCATCAGGGTCTGGACTCTTACCTTTTTGGAAAGAGTAAACTATTTTTTCCAATTCCTCTTATGTTACTTCTTCTATCATGGTTTTGTTCATTTCTTCGCTTATCAATTTCAGAAACAGGGTTAGAACTTTCAAAATCTTATGGATATTGCATCCTTTTGGTTCAGTGAAGAGGTGTTTGAAGTACCTCTCCCCAAGCTCTATGTTTTCCTTAAAGGAATGTACCACTTCCCCATTTATATCCTTTATTGCCAGAATTGTGTTTACATTTTTCCTATGAGTTGCGTGCCTGTGGAAGAATTTAGTATTGTTATCTCCTTCTTTAATCCACATGGCCATACTCTTTAACCTCCAAAGCTCCTCCTCCTTTGCTAATAACTCTTCTCGCTTTAATTCCCACTCCCATACCACCTTTAACTCTTCTTTTGAGAACGTTTCGGTGCTATTAATACTGTAAATCTTTTTTAATTTGGTTTCCACTTCTTTTAGCCGACTCTGTTGATTGGCATTGAAAATATTTGCCCATTTCTTTGTCTCCTTTTTTGTTCTTAGTACAGTATCCAAAAATTCCTTCACGAAAGAGGCATCGGGGTTGTATGCTAAAGGAACCCAGGTTTCTGCTACTATCTTTTGATATTCCTCTTCTTTGAGTCACGTTGGGTTGAATTTAAAAGGAGAGGTCAATTTTTGTTCGTGGCCTTGTAGCTGTAAGAGGATTAGGAGGTGATCAGATGACCCTCCAACATCTACCTGGGTTTTTGCGATAAAAGGACTCGAAAGCAAATTCTTAGAGATCAAGAATCTGTCCAACCTTTTGGAGATTGCTTGTTCCTCGCATCTGTTGTTCCGCCAAGTTAGTGTTAGTTTTAGTGGTTGAAGGTCAACCAATTCCTTTGAGTCAAATAGAGTGGCAAAGAACGTACTTAAACAATCCCGTCTTGTTGATGCTCCCCAATTTTCTTTCTCAGATAAGGTGAGGTTCAAAGCTCCTCCCAAAATCATATTTTTAGGTTCCAACAACCCTGAAGAGAAGAAATATTTCCAAAATACCTTCCTATTCTGGTATGGACCGTAGACATCGTAAATCACATATATTTTCCCAAAACTCTTTTCTTTCAGCGTCGTCTTCAACACCGTGTTGTGTTTCTTCGTCTTGATTTCTACAAAGTCCAGGCTCCAGGCTGTTAACAGTCCCCCTGAATGTCCCTCTGAGCTAATATGTGTAAAAGACCAGTCTTTGAGCCAGGGTTCGAGAGATTCTATGGATTTCATTCCTTCCATCATAGTTTCTTCAAGGAGAATGATCGTGGGTTTGAGGCTTACGACCATACTTTTGAGATCTTTTAGTTTGGAGGAGCTCCCTAACCCCCTAGTGTTGAAGGAGAAAACTAACATTAGGGAACCTTGGCTTGGGTCGTCCCTGCTATAAGGGCCCTATTAATTGTAGCATGCTTCCTGGATTTCACTTCTAGATCTGCTTGGTTTTTTGCTTTCGAAATTAGCGACTTTCTCCCTAAAGTCACTTTAGGCAACTTATCTTGAGCCAGCCCTCCCGTCGACACTTGCTCTTTTTTTTTAAGACTTTCGAACGAGTGTTGTATATTTTATGTTTTACCCATGAGGGGGGTTCCTTTTTCTCCTTCCATGGAATTGCCACCTCTCTTGAGGCCCTTTCTGGTCTTTCACATATGCCCTTACTTTCTTGTTCTATTACAAGTGTCATCATGTCGTCTTCCATGATATTATCGTCCACTTTCTTAATCATCAAGGAGTTTAAGTCTTGTACCAGAACATTTAAAGTAGTGATAGAAGGGAGGGTTTGGAGGGGAGAATCTGGCTTACCAGATTTTGTACGTGTAACCGTTTCTGGTATTAACGCTCCATTCTCGCCACCTTTTTGCTCCTTTACGTAGCTCTTGTCCTCTTCACTACCTTGAACTATCTTCTTAACCCATACTTTTTTGTGTTGTGCTTGATTCACAGTGTTGTTCAGGAAATCTCTTGTTATGTGGCTGACTTGTTTGCAGGAAAAACAACGGAATGAGATCTTCCAGTAATCTAGTTGTTGTTTCCACGAGCTTCCATGCAGTTCCAGTAGGATTTCTTCACACAACCCATCTCGTAAGTCTACTTCTATCAAGATTTTCGCACATCGCTTGTCCACCTTTTGTTCCGAGTTTTCTTCCAGTGAGATAAACTTACCAATTTTTCCTCCAATTGCTTCCAAGATTTCTTTCTGTCAAATCATCATCGGAAGTCCAGGTAAGATTGCCCATATTTATTGTACATTTTGAGGTTCTCTGTGTACTTCAAAATTGACTTTCCATTTCTTTAATATCAACCCAGAGGGCCCCCATTGCTCGGATTTTTCCAACAATTCCTATCTTTCTTCCTTCGTTTTTACTTTGAATAGGATCCAACCTCGAGAAAGAATGTGAAAAATCAGAATTTTCTATATGTGTACTTTCCAATTCTCCTCCATCCACCGTCACAACGCAACTTCTCCATTGATTTTACCACAGAAGCGTCCAACCAAAGCAAGAGACAGATAGTCCATTATGTCATTTATGCCTATATCCTCTCCAACTGTTAATGATACAACATCTTTCCTTGATTTGGCTCCTTTCACTCTCACTGATTTATGATTACCACCTTCGCTGGGGGTTAATGTGTTATCGTCATCCGTGATTTGAAACCCGAGCTTCAGCGCTTCAAGCGTGGGAATTGACTTAACCTTTTGACGATTCTGCTCCATATTTAGTGAGTGTACAAATATCGGTACTCCCGGTGAGTTCGAATCATAATATACCTCGTCTATTATCATTATGCCTGCATTGGTATCACACGTAAGAGTTCAAAACATTTATTAAAAATGCGTTAAGATTGTCTTCGCTACCTCGGAAGTTTAGCTTCCATACATACATACATATATATATATATATATATATATATGATCTTATGCTTGCAAAAACTTGGTTACCTTTTGATGTACTCCATAAAGAGCACCGGAAGGGGTGGGTACACTTGAGGGACTGTACAGTAGAGAAGAGGTACCATCCTTTTGTTGGGCGGGGCAAGTTGTCTGGATTCCATACTTCTCTGAAGTCAAAGCGAGATATCTATGGAGCTAAATGAATATGCTTATGTAGTGTTTGAGCATAGGTGTCGCTAGATGCAAGGACCTTGAAGGCATCTAAAGGTTGCGCTTGGACATGTGGCTATCTTGAAAAGCTCAATAGGAGCAACTAAAGATTGGAAAGAGATCCAATGGGTGCTGATGTAGAGAAAGAAAGGCATCACGTGAGCAGTTGGAAGTTGAAGGCATTGCAAATGTAGCAGAAGACAAGGGCATGGAACCTTGCTGAAAAGAAAGAGAACACCGAGGACGATGCTATTCCAAGGGGGAGGGTATGTAATGTCCCTAATTTTGACTTGGAATATATTTGACAAAATCATGTAAATGATATAAATGTGCTAGTATGGATTCCAACTAGTGCAAATCTCAAGGCCAAGGCCTAACTAACGAATGGCTAGGCGTATATGATGTAAATGTGTTATTAGACCATATGGTTGGTTTGTTGCATTGAGAGCAGTGAGGTGCTCTACAACCTAGCATGGGGTAGATGTTGTCGCATACATAGCGTAACACTATAAAAAATAAAAATTAGTTAAAAAAATAAATTCATGTATGCTCATAAAATAAAAAATTAAAACCAAATGAGAAGTAATTAAAAAATCTTTTTTTCCTTCTAAAATAAAAAAATTAAAACCAACATAAATCCACTCAAACTTACGTGTACATTTTTCTAAAATGTAAGAAAGTTAAGATAAAAAAATTTACACCTCAAGAAATTGGATCCCTCTCAATGCTTGGTATGTCCGAGTTTAAGATAGATTTATGTTGGTATTGCTAACCCAAAAATGTATGTAAATATCATGATGAAATGTTCTAAGAACGACTGTGTAAGGAGAATTAAAGGGGCTATGATTCCACCAGAGGGAAAGAAAAAATGGGGTCCAGGGGTGACCCAATCCATGCTACCAAGTGTCAACTTTAGAACTGGGCCCAAATTCTTCCATGTGTCTTGAATAAGCCAACTACCTTCCTCGAATATTACCTAATCATTGAATGCATGTGGGTGAAGTTGGTGGAGAAAGGAACTTCCTGTAGTTATGGAAGCAAGGGCGATGACTACACTAGAGGACATCTCTGTCAATTGGCCTAACTTTCCACTAGTTTTCCCATACATATTGGAATTCATGCTTTTCATTCACACAAGCATACCCTCATGCGAGTCATACATGTAAGGGGGAAGAAGAAGCAAGGGGCAACTAATTCATTCACGCGATTTCATCCATCCATGCATTGGTTAATGCATTGAGTATTCTCTGGTGCGAGCATGTAGGAGGCATGCAACTTCATGTAGAGGGATGTGATGAGCAAGAAAACGCTAATGCATTCATGTAGGAGGCATGGAGAGGACACAACGCTCTATATGTTGTTGCAGGTCATTGTGTATTAGCCCAGGATATTGGAATTGAGAGGCAGAGTTGTTTCCTTTGCCCTGGTGGACTCATAGCCAGGATTGGGGGTGGCCTTTAAAAACTGAAATAATATAGGCTAGGAATACTGCCTACGGTTGGGTGGAAAGTCACCCTTACACAATTAGTTTTATTGGATCTATGTTTTTTTAGATAAGTGTTCCTATGTAATTAAATCATTATTGTTAGTGGATGCACGTGTTCAATTCTGCTTATACATGCATGAATCATGTGTATGGAACAATTGTATCTCCACTATGCAAGTTTAATTTTCCTTTACACACATTCCTTAAGTTCTTTGGATACATAGGATTGGATATCGGAAGCATGCATTTGTGCCTTAGTCGCTCGCTTAAAAGGCTAAGCATTAAGCTTCGTTATCGGAAGAACATTGTTAAGTTTTCACGATCATAGGACCACTGCTGATGTCTAAAGTCGGAAGGGAAATTTCAGCGAAGTATGTTGTTAAACATCAGGATTGTGGTCGACGCACTAGGTTCCAATACTGAAGTTCCAACGACGGGATCAACAGGTGGTTGGTGGAAGGATCGTCGTGTTGTTTTCGGCGTCGTGATCGACATATTCTTAGTGGAAGGATTGTTGTTTTGGTGCCAACGATGATGTGCTGACGTCGATGTGCGACACCAACGTGGAAACGTCGAGATCAGGGATTGCGTTGCAAAGATGTGAACAGGTGAATTTCTGAAGTCTCGATCTTGAGGTGGTGGGTCCAAGATCAACATTAGAAGGGAAATTGGAGATTGTTTTAAGTCAACTATTACTCCCAAGGTCCAATGCACAGACGTTGGAATCAGCAAGCCTATCATGAATGGAGTCTAGACGCATGCCAACTTCTAAGGGCTGACGTGTCGACATCTGGGAAAAAAAGGAGGGGATGTTTCGTAAGGTTTTTTTGCACGGTTTCGATTGCTGACTCTTGGTATCAGAGCATTGGAGTTGGCAATTCGAGTTGGTTTTGTTGGGAATCGATATGTTCTTCCAACTTTCGACTCTCGATGTACGAAGCACAACAGTAAGAGTCGACATGTTGCAGTAGTTTTACCCATTGTGCAGTGTTGACTTCCAACTTTCGATGTCGAAGACTTCAGGACAATGAAATTTAACCAATGAGATTGTTTGTGGCTGGTGGGACTACTGGTTACAATTTATTGACCAAAGTTAATTATTAATTAATAATTCTAGCCTATGGATTTCTATGTTTCCACATTGTCCGGTATCAGGTTGAGATCGTAATAGGTGGTCAGGTTATTTGGAATCCCATACTTGGTTAATGTTACCTCTCGATGGGTCGGTTGAGCTAAGAGGGACATCACATAAAATATATATACTTTACGACATGGATTTTATGTATTTATTTATAACAATTTTAGAACACCAAAAATTGCTAAATCCAATGAATTACATATTAATTATGCTTATTATAATCATACTAAATTATATAAAGGGATATATACATTCCTATGTTACTTTGGCACCTCACACGTGAAGCTACGCCCCTTGTTTTTTTTTACCTACAAGTAGAGCAAGTTAGATTTGGAGCTCTTTTTTTTTATCCTGTGGCCCAAATGATGAAAATTTATTTCATGAAAATAATTTCTTAGGAATTGGCCATGATTGTGTATTGTGAAATGAGTAGTGTCAACTATGGGGAGGTTTTGAAATCATCTACAATCCAATCACTTTTTGCACACGTTGTTTGGAAGAGATACAAGAGTTTTGTCTATAACAACAATTCCCTGTTTATGGATTTAACCTTCTTGATTTATCCCTCAATTTAATACATGTGTTTACAACTCATATCTAGATGTTAGAACTCTAGCCTAAGTTGTTGGGGACCAACTAGCATCAACATTAGTTTATTTTGGCTTCTTGGTCATCAAACTATTATTAAGAAAGGTTGGCTTGACAATATTTGATTCCTTTCAATCTCATCCCCCTTATGTTCACAAAACAATATTGCTTCTTCACGAGGAAGACTCTAGATTGTCTATGCATTTACATTATGACTGTTTGTTCTTATATGAGTATGCCATAATGGTAATTGGAGGAAAATTTGTTGAGATTACAGCATCAGGATTCAATCTCTAGACTTGTGAGAAATATCAAGTAATAGAAATATCCTCATGTATTGAGGTGGGATGCTAGTACCGAAGTCTTGTGAGTAATATAAGACTGTAGACTTGTGTATAATATCAATTTGGACTTGTGAGTAATATCAAGTCAAGTATTCTCATATGAAGGCAAACTTGTGAGTAATATCAAGACAATAGACTTGTGAGTAATATCAAGTCCTACAATTATCCTCATTGTTTTTGAGGTGGCATACTTTACTTGGTAAAGTGATTATACTATGTGATGTATTATTACTAACCATGGTCATTTGAGATGGATAAAGCTATGAAGTCTCCTCTGGAGACTGATCACCTCTAGAGTGAATTACTTTAGCATATGACTATATGGTCCTGTGTTATATATATGATCATCAGTATGTGTGACAATTATTCTTAGTATAATACAATATGATATGATTAAACATAGACCATGCAGTAAGATAAAGAGATAAGCAATAAATATATTATGCAAGAAAGAGAATTTGAAGTGAACTCAAGTTATAAAGCTTCAGTTAAATATGAATGCCTCAATCAATGCTTTAGTTAAAGAATCACTTGAACTATTAATCATCAGCATTTAGTTAAGTAATGAAGAGTTTGGTACTCACCAATCAACGAGATTTAGTTGATAATGGTTAACTACGTGATTAGAGAAAGATGGACTAGTTAACTAAAGTGTCTACACTTTAGGTAGATTAAGAGAAGACACTTAAGTTAATCAAAGGACAAAACTCCAACTAAGAAAGTGTGTTGCATGCGACACTTGAGTTATTTCACTCTTACACTTATGTTAGCATGTTAACTAAGTGATCAATATTCAATTAGAGATTGAGTTCACTCCAATGTCAGTTAACTATCAGTTAATATCCATGATTGAAGGTATGTCGCATTAGTTTTGCATGATGAATATTTAATGCATGGATTGATTATTCCATAAAGGCAATTTGAAATTGTAATGTATGGGTGGTTAATTCTCATGCAACCATTCACCAGGGTTTGCATTCCAGTCATTATGGCTTGTTATTAATATGCTAGGCATATGGCAAGTTCATAACAATTGTAATATTTGATCTCTCTTCTCTAGCGGCTCCAGATTCTCTCTTATCAGGCAATCTGCTTATGTTGTAAGAGTCATTCTCTATAATATATCTATTATACTCTAAAGAATTGCTTGGGTTTTTCATCCTCTCTATTGTGAGGATTTTCCCTGGGGTACATCTTGTGGTGTGGATGAATTATTGTGTGTGATTGAATTGTTAATTGTTGTAGGTCCTCAACATATCATTGATAAAAGTTGTAAAGTTCAAGCATCTCCATTATTGTTGAAAACATTAACAAAATTTTCTTTTTGAATATTCACACATCCATGGAAGGAAATGTGGGATAATCTTGAGTATATTGTATAAAAATCAATTGTTAGAGACACATATAAGGTGCTTCGTTGAAATAACAAGAGAAACCATGCGTGACTCAAGTTTCAAGAACAAGATAAACATAGGGCACAATTAGCAACCTATAATACTTTTTAATGTGTCTTGTAAACTTTGAAGTGCTAGGTAAATCTCTCTCTATTCGCATACAAATTAAGACAACCTTAATCGTTTGGTTTTCTCAAGTGGAGTTTATCAAGAGACATTTTATCCTTGATAATATCATTACAACTTGTGAAAGTATAGAATGGGCATGGAAGTCTAGCCACACAAATAAGCAGATGTTATATCCTCATAGAGAAATGAGTACCATGTGTGAATCTCCAAGGGAAACCCCGAAAGATGAACACTAGCCTCAACAACTATAAGAACTACATAGATTGAAACCATAATAGCAAGATTCCACTATATTGACCTTTGTTGTACAGAAATTATGCCTTTGCATAGATAAATCATCACACACATTTACGAGGTTGAAATTCTTTTAAAATTTTGAACAATATATATATATATATATATTAATGTATTCTAAAATTTTCTCTTGTATTTTTTTTCTAATTTTGTCCAAAATCGTGCTACTATGATTGAATTTTTTTTTTCAAGAGAATCTTTACCTGGAAACCCATCAATACTTCCCCATATTTCATGGATGGTAAGTGTGGCAAACCACCATCCATCCTAATAGAAGGGCTAACCCCGAAGGACTCAAGGCTCAAACTCGTGACCTCCCCCCCAACCGAGAGAGTGTGCACACATTTTACCAATTGAGCTAACCCTTGGGGCTATTGTTGCAACAAATTTACCACAACAAGATTCGAACCCAAAATTTGACTCCATCCGATGAAATTGACCCTGCCCTCAGATTTCACCTTAGTCATTACGATTTTTTTGTTTATTTTAAACTTTGCGTCGGATATTCAACGATAATCAGTAATTCGAAAATATTCGACTTTGTTTGTCTTATTACATACGACAATATTACAATAATCAATATCCTAAATGCATCGGATATGCGACAATAATTTATTTTTAGAAACTCTATAATATGAGTATTCCGACATGTTTGCTATATAAGTGACGATTTGTAGAAGTTATAATCTTCGCACATACTGTTTTACATACAAAAATCCACAATTATTTCAATATTATGATTGAAAATAGTGAAGTGTGGACCTTGATTTTTTAATATCGATAATCATTAGTTAATATTGGTATCAAAAAATTTCAAAACATATCAATATTCATGATCCACACGATAAAAATCGTGAATTGGTTGCTAGATTGTGGGATGGATTGAAAAGAAATGGAAACGGGAAATGTTATTGTCCATGTAGTCAATGCAGGGGATTTAAAAGAAGAAGAATAAAGATCACAACAACCAAAATACATTGTAGGGAATATGGACATGCTGGGGGGGACATGACTATCGTCCATTTGTAAGTTGTTCATTATATATGTATTTATATTGATTGGTTTTTCTAAATGTATGTATCATTTTAATATTTCTTATATTAACTAATATCTATTGAATATGGTTTCATGTAATTATAAAGGAAATGCATCATACGACAATATATCACTCAGTGGATGTGCTTTCAAAACAAGCATCGATGGCTCATGGAGCTATGAATAATGAAGAACAAGTTAATGATCATATTGAAGAAGATGATCATACTGATGACATAGTTGAAGATGATAGTACAGATACATTTATCCATGACACATTTAATGTTAGAATGAAGGATGATGATAATTATCATGAAAATGATGATTTTGATGACGTTCATGATTTATCTCTTCTTGAGAAAGCATACGAACCCCTTTATGAAGGCTCCAAAACATATATTCTCTTTGCTATATTGTTGATAATGAACTTGAAGGTTATGAATTATCTTTCAAACAGATCAATCGCACAGATGTTAAGGTATGTAATATATTCCATCACATACATACGATCGTGATAAATCATTATCTTTGGTCCTCTGATAATTTCATTGTTAATTCACAATTACTAAAATTAATACAGATGAAACATGTTTCATTAATATTATTTATATAATATATTAACTTTTTTTTACTTTAATTTATTGTAGCTTGATACCTGAATTTTTGTTACCATCGTCAAATATTTTACTTTGCACATATCAATATTTTTTTTCATCATGAAAGAAATTGGAATGCAATATGAAGCAATTGATACATGCCTTGATGACCATATCATATTTTATAAACAACATGAATTTGAAACAGAATTTCCATAATGTCATATCAGTAGATATTTAACAGATCAAGTAACAAAAAAGATTCCTCGCAAGGTTCTTCATTATATTCTCATTATTCCACGTTTGCAACGACTATTTAAGTGCAAAAATGTAACACAATTTATGAATTACCATGCACATAATAGAAGTGAATATGACATTCTTCGAATTCCTGCAGATGGTTCTGTATTTAGAGATATAGAGGAAAAATAGCTACACTTTAAAGAACCTTGTAATGTTAGACTTTCTTTAGCAACAGATGGTGTCAATCCATATGCAGAGAAGAGATCTATTTACTCGATGTGGCCTATTTTTGTTATCAACAATAACATTCCTCCATGGTTTTTAATAAAGGAGCACATAATGTTGGCAATGATTATTCTAGGTATGTGTCTACAACAATTTTTTTTTAATATAACAACATTTCACTTGTCGTATTTTGTTTCATAATGTCATATATTTTTTGTTTTTTACTGTTGTATATTATTTATATATATTAATGGTTGCAATTATTATATATTTTATATGTTCAAATCAATCAAGTAAGTGCCAAGTTAAAGATATGGATGTATATATCGAGCTTCTTATTGAAAAACTACTAAAGCTATGGAATGGCATCATTATGTATGATGTATCTAGACCAATATGACAAAGACAATTTCAATTCCATGCAATGCTTGTATGGACAATACATGATGCCCCAAGGTTCACTCATTTTTGAGGTATGCAATTTTAACGTCAACTTTAATAGTATTTAATTTTATCAAGTTGATATATTATGCATGCATGTTTTTTCAAATAATCCATTCATTTTATATAAATTATAATTGACAATATTGTTAATCCATCGACTCTTTATGTAGGTCTTCAAACAAAGGGAAAATATGTATGTTCAGTTTGTGGTCCTAAGATCAAATTTCATCATTCAAAAAGTTTACGAAAAGACGTGTTTAATGAGTATGGGCACTTACTCTCTCAGAATCATAAGTATCAAACTATCGATAAATATCTATTCAATGGGAAGCAAGAGACTGCATTAAAACCACAGAGAATGACACCTCACCTATGGAAGTTGCAATATGATAGAAATTGTCAATGTGCGTACATATAAATTGTCTTATATCTATAATCATATATGAAATGTTTTAATCATTTTTTATTGTGTGTTGTAATTTACTATAATCGACATTGATTTCTGTGAAATATTTATGAATTGTGATTCATGATGGTCGTCGTGATCATGAAGGCATTAATGGGATTCCACAATAAATGAAAAGTTATCATAAACAATTAAGTAGGTTATCGTATTATGATCACCTATAAATTGTTCATCTGTTTGATACAATGCATATCGAAAAGAATGTGTCTAAAACATTATGGCGAATATTGGATCTAAGGAGCGACAAAGAAAAAATTATAAAAATTTGCAATGACATTATGGAATCCAATCATGCATTCAATTACATAGCAATGGAGACCAAATTAATATAAACTCACTTCCATGGTTGTTAATGGAGCGACAAAGCAATTTTGTAAAACAAGTCATACGAAAAATTAAATTTTCCACTAGATTTTGTTCGAACATACACAATATCATAACCAAGAAAGGTGATTTTGCGGGGGTAAAAACACATAATTGACATGTCTTCATCAAGGTAATTATTATGGTATATATATATTGTCATATTTTTTATTCTCGTGCATATATGATGTTGGTAATATTTTTGTCTACTTTTTGAAAAAAACAACGAAACAATTTTTTTTATTGTTACTGTATGTTCTACCTCTATCTCTTCCAGACAACTTCGGCAACAATATCAAACAAGTTATATATGATATTGGAAAATACACAAGGTAAGTGGTGATATCTTCCATGCATAAAGTGTTTGTTTAATTCATGGTAGAACTTATATTTGATATTTTTTTATAAATGTTCTGTAAAATAATGTTTTTTGTTGTTGTTAAATCTAGTGATTTGTTTGCATCACTTGTAGATGGTTGTCATTGAAGGAAATCCATAAATAAGATATAAAGTATTGGAGGAGAGAAATTCTGCGTCTGATGTGTGAAATGTAAAAGCATATACCTTTGGCATTTTTCAATGCACAATAACACTACCTCATATACCAAGTTGAGGAGATTGAATTGTGTGAACCAGTACACTCAAGGTCCATGTGGATGGTTGTGAGGCACTTGAAAAATTTTAAGGGCTTGGTTAGACAATAAGCATGTCCAAAGGGTTCTATGATGGAGGGATATATGGTATATTAGAACATGATGTATATTATTGAATACCTTCCTATATTAGCATCAAAACTCAATTTAGGTCGCATTTGTGATTCAGAATCCAATAAAAATTTCAAAGGGGAGTACATCTTTGGGAAAGGTAGATCGAGGAAGGTGAAAGGTAATTATTAGCTAGTAAAGATTTTAACCCGAGTACATTTAACTATTTTTTTATGTAAATATTATACTTATTTTCTTTTTAATATTCAATATACATCAATTAAAAGTGCATACATGCATGTTAAGTCAATATACATTTGTACTTAATTGTAATTTTACTTTCATGAAGCAGTTGGTCGTGAGTGGGATGCACTTCATTTATACATAGAAAACAATCTTGATTGGATGAAGGTATGGATTAAACGATGTAAATAATCTGGTCATAGAATATCATGGGAAGTTATGGCTTCATTGGTTAAAGCAATACATCATAATGGAGATACCAATCTTATAGAAAGAGAAATTGATTTAGCGTATGGTTTAAAATATAAGCAGGTAATAATATTAATTAGCCATACTATTAATTTTTCTTTTCAAATATATTGATATCCACGCTCATTTATTTTCCTACATGGCATAAACATGCACTTAATCATGATCAATTCATGATGTAACATTTATATTGCGTATGGCCTGTTGTAGATAAAACACCTCAAGGCTAAATGGTGCAATGGTTGTAAATTTCACATCAAAAAGTTGGATGAAACAAAGAAAAATTTTGATTGTGGGATAACTACACTCTTTGAGGTGACCAATTTTTCCTCTAAAAGTGACAGACATCCAGAAATCTCAGAAAATCGATACTATGGGTATTTGCAAGATATTATTCAGTGTGATTTTAACTCCTTCAATTTAGTTTTGTTCATTGTCAAACGATATAGGTTACGATTGAATCAACATGATCCCAATAGAAATATTATTGAACATGATAATGGATTTACCATGCCAGTTAATACAAGGATGTTTGAGCCAAGAACAAAGCCCTATGTTCTTCCAAGCCAATTTGAACAGGTATTTTACTTTGAGGTTTCGAGTAGAGGGGGTTGGTCATTTGTCGCGAGACACGATCCAAGAGGGTCTTGAAGAATAAGATGATGTTGAGGATTATCAACATGAGTTAGAGCATCATGCTCCAGAGGAAGATGATGAAGATGATGATGTAGCAGACAATGTCCATGAAGATGATATTGACGATGACATTATGATAAAAAATGACATCGATGAAGATGATGATATGACCAATCCTTACAATGTTGAATCTGGATCGGATGATATAGATGATAACTTTGATGAAGAAGATGATAAAGTACATTGAATTGTATGAGGTATTCCTTAATATATATGATCTACTCTATATATTGTTGGTCACTTTAACTGCTCAACTAATTCACAAACAAAGTGCTCAATATAAATGGTCAACCCATGGAAGAATGGTTATTTCAAATCCAACTACGCAACATAAATATATGCATGCACTCACAGTAACTGATAAACATAAATCACCGTGTTCATTCAGAATAAAACATTGCAATTTAAAATTGTATTTTATCACTAATCACTCAAAATCCTTAATGCTAATTCAATTTTCAAGAATATAAAAACTCACTATTGTTTAAATCACAACAATCCTAGAAATAATTAACTAGTTTACTTTTGTAAGAAGTTAAATCCAAATTACTATTGTAAGGTAAGCTGCTTGGAATTGAAACACTCTGAGATGTCTCCTCATTCAATCAAATTCACTCATCATTAATAATCTCAGCAATAAAGGAAATTTAACATTAACTAAACTCATTGATAGAATACAGAGGTAACACAACCCTTCTATACTTCTAGAAAAGGAATCATAATGCACAGTCGACTATTCAACCAATTGCATTCCTAATTAAGCATTTGTTTCAGCACTCAGACAGAAACACAAGTAATAACTCAGAGCACAATGTTTCAACAACCTAGGAGGAAATTTCAATCAACTCAAACAACTCCAATTCTAAATGCAATTCCATTTGTTGTGTATCGACAGCTAGGACATCTATATTCTTTGTGTATCGAAAAACTGATACACTTCATTGTGTATTGACAATTGGCGCAATTCCTTATGTATCAACACACTGATACACTTCGATGTGTATCGACAGTTGGGACTACTTTTTGTATTGTCAAACTGATACGCTTCCTTGTGTATCGGTGATTGGGACGTCTATCTTTTTGTCTCGACAAACTGATACACTTTCTTGTGTATCGGCGGTCGGGGAAATTCCTTGTGTATCAAAAAACTGATACACTTCGTTGTGTATCATCAACTGGTACTATCTTTGTCTATCGACAAACTGATACACTTCCTTCTGTATTGACAACTTGCTTAATCTAAATTTCCTGTAGCATTCAACTAATTGCATTAATCTCAAATTGGCCAACTTATTCAAGAACAAATCCCATATACACATACAAGTTTAAGAATTAATTCAATGAAATAAAAATGAGTTATACCTGCCCATAATACCCCCTCACTACACAGTTACATGTTCCCATGCAACAAACTCTGGTTAGTCTGAATTTAAATCTGGGTCAAAGCTTTGTTCATGTGGGTGAGTTATATTGAAAGAGGATTATGGTTTATCTACCCTGTCCCTATATCCATTACAAGCAATCAAATCCTCCCAGCGCTGTCTTTTTGTCTTCTTAGTTAGCACGTATATGATTTTATACTTCTTATCAAGAAACCATAGGATAGAAAATTTGAAATGCAACCATAACCAATTTATTCCAAAGCTCTAAATGCATTTAACATAACCAGGGACCCGAGTCAAAGATTGAGTAAAATTTTCAAAACAATAGGGGTCCCTTGTCTTCATAAGTCTCGAAGAAGCATCTCATCTGGATCTACTACTTCGTAAAGCATAAGGTTCTTATCATTTTATAAGCTACATACATGTATTTATGACATATTATTGAAGTACTTCCAACTGATAAACCTTTGATGGAGAAGAAAGGAACTTTATATGCTTGTCAATAATTTCCATGGAAGATTACAGTTCGCCTCAGATCCATAAAGTAGGATTTTCTTCATTTTTCTGGTTGGTCTGTGAGGCAGTCCACCACAACATTTGGTTAGTAACAAAAGAAGTGAATTCCCTTAAATGCACATCCCCTATGTGAGGGATGAGATCAAATACAATATTCATGGGACATGCCACCTCATGTATATACAATTCACATAACAAATTTTGCTCAAAGAAATCACTTTGAGAGAGAGTATCTAAAAATAGGGGAACTATAAGAAGCTGATGGGGCCTTCCTTCCTTAAGATATTTCAACTTAAAAAGAGTCATTTATTCATATAAGAAAATTGAATAAGAAGGATATGGGCCCCTACAACTTAATAATTCTTGACTCAATGTATACATCTGCTCTTTTTCTTTCTGCATATTCTTAAATTTTTTCAATTCCCTATTTCTACCTGCAATTCTTCCCAGCGAAAATTCTGAAACACCAACTCTTCTTTCCATTTATCCCTAAGATCCTTAATGAATTTCCTGTGCGTAGGAAGAGGAATTATCCCTTCCCCATACATGGTAGCCTAATATCTCAAATTATTTAACTGATCTTTTCACAGAGGAATATCCTATGTTTCCTCCTGGGATTCTTCATTGAACTCAATGATTTCACAAGGCTCTTGAACCTTTACATTACCATCTTTTATTGGCAGGGTCGAGTCCCAAGTTGTTGGTTCTCATGTTTCAACAACTAAATTGGGTGTCTTAGCAACTTCTTTATTTTCTACTATCACCGGTTCTTGTGTTTCAATGACAACTTCTTTATTTTCTCGACTTGACTACATCTGTCTCCAATTCGAGTGTTCCATGAGAGTAATTTTGTATCGTGCAATTTTGAAAATATCCCCACATTCTAGACATAGATATTCATTGTGCTCAACGTCCTCAGAAATGACATCCCCCATCTGACCAACAAGCTAATCTAATGTATTCAATTTATGAATTGCTTGATTTTTCAATATATCTTTCAACCATTGCAATTCTCCCTGGAGCACTTGTACCTCCTGTTTCAACGGGTCATTTTCCAAAAGCACTATCTCTATTTGAATGGGATAGTCTTCCACAACATGTTATTGTGGGTCGACAGACCTTGATGTTGAGTTTAATTTGTTACCTGGTTCTTGTGTTACAGGAGTGTTGCAGCTGCAACTATTTTCCCAAATTTTAAAATTTTGGACCCTCCTTTTAATTTGATCTTGCCTTGATTTGTTTTGGATTGCTAAACTTGGTCATTCCTCTGTTACAATTTTGATTTTTAAGTTTGATTCGAGGTAAACTGTGTTCTTTCATTTCGGGGGTTGAACGATCTAAAAAGCCTTTGCTTAGCTGATGCTTTTTGACTTTGGAATTTCAAGTTTTGACTTGTAAATGTTTTTATTTATCACTGTCGGAAGTATTTTGAACAGTGAATCGGGGCCGTAGTTCCCTACACAGCCGATGTTGTGGAAACTAAATGATGAATGAACCGATGGACAGTTTTAATCCTTACCGATTCTGTGGTTTTTATTGTTCATACCTTTGATTGTTTTCGATGACTATGCTTTTTATTTTATCGGAATATTTTTTTAACTAGCGGTCAGAGCATTAGTCTCCTGTATCATCGCCGTTTCGGAGGATGAATGGAGAACGAGCCATTGGATAAGTTTAAATCCGTCGATTCCATGGTTTTATTGGTTCAAACTTTTTCCTTGCAATGGTTTTTTTCTTTTTGTTTTCGCTATTGGGATGTTGTTTGACAGTTGGTCAGAGTTATAGTCTCAAGCGACGCCGCCATTTTGGAAACCTTGTTGTTTATCTTACTGACACTGCGGAGATACTTATTTTATTTTTTCCGATCCGAAGTCTTAAAGTTTTCGATTGTCGAAGTTTTCATTGGATTGCAGAAGCCATAGTTTGATTGTTACTCGCCGTTGCGACTCCTTAAGGAACTAATCGCCCAATGCTTAGTTGTTCCGTTCACCGATGGTTTGTGCTGACTTTCACCGATGTTTTCTTTTTGCTGCGAAACCCTTAATCCATATCACTTCCGCTCTTGCGGCTCCTTAGCAAGCTGACCATCCGATGCTATAGTTGTTCTGATCTCCGATGCGGCAGATTTTAATGCTTTATTTCGTCGACATTTTATGCTGAGCCGAGATCGTTAGTCTTTTTGGTTTCCGTCATTGCGGCAGCTTAGTGAACTAACCTTCTGACTTGTAGTTTTTCCATTCACTGATGAGGAGTTTTATCTACCCGATGCTTATTTTTCCCATCGGTGAGGGTTTTTCCCACCGTTTTGTGTGTGTTTTTACCTTATTTTATGGACGGCGGAGGTTTCAGATGCTTTTATCGTTTGGGGGTTTTCGCGACGAGAGCGCAGTATAGGGCCTCACTTTTGATGATTAGTTTTACTGTTAGTATGGTTTACATTTTTTGAAAATATGGAATCCGAATTAACAATGAATTTTTCGTTTTAATTGCAGACGGGCATAGAAGATTCTCCAGACCCAGTTTGATGATTACTGTTACGAACAAGGACAAAGCAGAAGGGAGTTGGCTGAAAAGTGATAGGCAGAGATGTTCTGAGATCAACGGGACCTTAAAAAGGACAAATAAAAGACAAAGCAAAATCGATAGCAGCAAAGGCCCATGCTTGGAAAAGGTTCATCAGTTACTGAGCTGGTCCTGTTTTATGAAGTACTCATAAGTCTTAATTCGAAATGTAACGCATTATATGAATCATGAGAACTCACAAAAGGAAAAAATTGTGAGATTAAACGGTTGGGGGAGCCCAAAGGTCACCCGAGGGGGGCAACCCAAGGGTTTTGCTGTTTTTTTTAAATATAGGAAAGTTAGAGGCAATAGGGGACTTTTTACCAGTTAGATTTGTGAGAACATGTTGTAAGAAGAACTATTTCCTTTTGCAATAGATCATTACAATTTGCCTGTTGGAGAAAGTTTGGTGGAACTTTCTCAAATGTTTTGCTATGGATTTGTTGAAGAGGAACTATTTCGTTTTCAGCTTTGTGTCCATTAACTGTGAGATCGTTCTAACTTTTTGAACCTATGTTCTTGTATGAATGTTCTCTAGTTTATTCTCTGAAATTTACACTATGAGTAATGAATGTTTTTCATAAAAAATGAGTTATCTTGTTGTTCATCTATCTTTTAATGTTCATGTGTTTTTAAATAAGTAATAGCTATCTGTGATTTTTCTTAATGCATGCGCAGTAATACATTAATCATTAAATGATAATATTGCTCCCTAGGGATAGGTTAGATAGTTAGTTTTATTTTTCTTGTTGTGTGTGATTTAGATGCGAGAGAGTTAAGACGAGAGGTAAGAACCTGCGCATCACATTGTGACCACTCCTCGTATTCTCTATCAATCTGCATTCTTATATAAGCACTTGCATATCATACTAAAAAACTAAAAAACTAAAAAACTAAAATATACATGGTGGACCAGGCCGTAACCGATGAAATCCTTTATTTTAGTTACTTGACCTACGGTAGCCGGACCATAAACCGAACGGATCCCCCATACCAAACAGTAATTGGCTAGTTGGGAACGTTTACTGGGGAGAATCCCTTGCTGTTGTTTCCTACGATTTTTTAGGCTTCAACAAGGAGCAATCCCTTGCTGTCTATCTACACTCCCTGGTTCTTGTGTGACAGAGGATGACCGAGGTCTTAAAATTGGGACTTCAATACATGTTTTATGCAATTCTAATGCCTCTATAAAGACAACAGACCGAGTCCTTATTTTTTAAAATTGAAAGGGTGACTGAGCTGAAGTACTCAATATTAAGTTTCACTTCGTCATGGACTAGTATAAATTGACCCCTCTGTCACGTATTTCAACTTCATTCAGAACGAAAGAACCATCCTTTCATGATGATTCTTTAGAGGATTCATCCTCCTGAGTTGCCTTCCCTGATTTTTCATTCCATTCCATTAATATTTCTTCTCCACTTTCCAGTGGAAATCCTTCCTGAGTTAATTCCTGAGAATGATTCCGTTGGAATCGTTTCTAATTCTTCATTTATTGAAAGCAAAACCTCATCATCCCGAGTCCTAGGTTTTTTGAAAGTCTTCTCTATATTGCTTTCTTCATCAATTCCTTGATAGGGACCAAGAATTTTCCCAGGGATGTATGTCTGTCGAACTGGATTTGACTCTCCTTGATCGACTTCTACCCTTTTAGATTCCCTATCTTTTTCTTTCTTTGACAGGATTTGCTTCTCTTCTTTTTCAAATTCATTATATCCTCCTTCTATGTCCATAGGGTTTATTCTAGTGACCAATTGAACCCATGATTAATGCCTCTGTTGTAACTCCCTTAATATTATCAGTTTAATAAGGCCATGATTGGTAAGAGAAGCTTGGGGGTACTTAGTCTTTCTAAAATAATGTGCCATGTTTTGTAGAGAGTTCAGAAGATAATAGGGCATGTTTACTTATATATCATGGCATAGGTGAGAATAAAACAATATCAAAGGTACAAACAACTAAGTACCTACCTTCACAAGCGATATACTTCTTTAGATATGCTACAACCTGGTCCCAAGGACGAGGCAAAGATTCTAATGTAGTCCTCGTCGTCTCGACCGAAAAACTTCTCCTGCTGCTAAGAAACCTTTTTTTGCACTCGGCACAAGGAATTTTTGACCAAACCAACTCTTTCATGTTCTGGGAAGACCTGTTACTTCTGCTATGATTTGCTCAAACACTTCAATTCTTATCCCCCCAACTTTTGAATAGTCTTCCATCAAATTTTGTGCAAATTGTAATGCAACCTCCTCATCAAACCCGATCAATCTTTCAAAATACAAAGTCCAACTAGCTTCCTAAAAAATTCCAAACTCTTCCAGGTCTCTGTGCAATGGATCCATCGATTATGGTTCATGGCAGATTATGAACCCTCCCATGATGTTTTTAGGGATCTCAATTACACATGCAACCAGTAAAACTTTGAAATTTGGATATTGGTGTTGCAAGATGCAAGCTAACAATGTACAGTGTGGAAAATAGCTGGGTATTTTTACAAAGGCGGCGTAAAGGTGGTGTAAGGGAAAAAGTTGAAGTTCGTGGCAGAATTTATAGCATTTATTGGGTGAACCGACCGCGATTAATAAGTAAGAGAGAGTGTATTGATGGACCCCCTTACCAAACTAAAAGGATTGGCTCAAAGAATTTGTCGATTTATGGTTAGTTGTACATGTGGTTAGGATATGTGTAACCTTTTCACTCACCATGACAGATTAGTAAATTGGTGGGGCCCGCTTGCCTTGTCAAATCTCTTTAGTGGAGGCTCTCCTCATCACGTGGTTTCATGGATCATGTGGGCCCTTGGCATAATTATAGGTATGAACACGTCCACATCAAGAGAAGTGGTGAGAAGTAGGCTGGAAAAATTTCCAGTGGTTTGGCCGAAACAGAGCGACTAGCAGAGTTTCATCAAAGAAACTGACGATTTTTCAACAAAGGAAATGACGAGATTTAAGAATAAAGTGGATATCTTAGAGAAATTAAAAAAAGGATATGGTGGAGTTTAAGCAGGGAATATGGAGGATTTTCAGCAAAGATATGGCACAACTTTGTTGGCAGGGGTTTTGGGTAAGTGAGTTGTGTAGCGTCACGGGAGCTGCACAAGCTCATGCGGCACCACGCAAGGCCAAATCAGCACGATGGGTGGAGATATAACCGTTTTTGAATATTTAATATGTTAATTGACCATGTTTTGTGGACATAGGTCATTATTGGTTAGAAGTTAGTTAGAAGTGTACCTTTGATGTAAAGGCGCAAGCCTATATATAGAGCTAGTTTTGTAATTGTAAGAAAACAATCGTATGAAGGATGAGATCTGTTGTGATCTGTCTATGGTCTTGATGAGGCTTCTATTTTGAACAATCTACGATCTATCTGTGTCAGATACTGAATTTTGGGATGTAACCGGTCTCCTGCTGTAGAGAATAATTATTTGTTTTGGATCTGTTGCATAATTAATATGACATGATGATTGTTGCATAAATATTGTCTTCTGTTTTCCTATTTCTCTGCTGCGATATCAATGAGAAGTGTGTTGAATATGCTATGATTTACTGATGTTGCTGTAATAAACTGATGATGTGTTCTATCCCACTTCTGTCATAATTTTGTTAAATGGTGATTGAAGTTGGTTTATGAATGATAATGTTGTGATAACACTGGTGTGATGAATGAATGATGCAATCTGTTAGATTTGTAGTTGTGAAGATGAATTGTGAGGATTGTCTTAGTTCCATAATCTAATAGTTAGGCTATAGAAGTCGCGGATGCCATATCTTCCCTTCCTACTACCAAAAACTCGGTTCTGACAGCTCTCCCTTGAACATCTCGAGAGAGACTTCGTCTGCTCTGCGGATGTTGTTGGGCAGGGTAAAACTTGTCTGGGCTGGTTCTCATGGAGATCACACTAGTTGAGCATCGATAGAGTGAGAACCCCTGTCGACAAGACTTTGTTGGTGGGTTTTTTCCAACAAATGCTTCCGTTGCTGGGAGCGAGTTGTTGGGCACCATTTTGACCTCTTTTTTCCACCTAGATATCTTCCATTTCCCTTCATAAAACCTTCATACTGATTAGTAAAGCTTTAAATTTCACCCTTAAACTTTGGTTAAGAGGTATAAATGTCATTGCTTTCTAATAAATTGAGTTTTGAGGTTTTTAGAGCATTTTAACTAGGATTTTTATTCAGATTACAGGATGTCCTAACTTCCTGTAATGTCTCCAAGATTGAGCATTTGCAGGCCAACTAGGCATGAACTGGAAGATGGAGAAAATATCCTCAGTGTCCAAGGATGGATGAAATTCCAACGGATAGGTGATGTGGCTCTCACAGGTGTCAAGTGACAACCACAGTCAAAGGCGACCACCTGTGCTACCACTCAGCACAAAAGAAGGGTAGTTCTGATTTTGTTCAGTTTCACAGATCTGATAGAGGATCTCGATGTCTATGTTCATTAATTAGTTTCCAGGATTATAGGATTTTTAGTTTTCTTTCAAATTTGTATAAGTACTTCACAAAACAATGAAGAAACCATCACGATTTGGGAGAAACGCATATTGTTTCTGAACTGCGTGGTTTTATTACTGTGTGATCAATCTTATGGTGAATACATTTAAAGTTTAAGTTCTGTAATTCTTCAACTGTGTGTGTGAACGAGGCATTGGAGGGCCCCCATTGTTGAGTTTGCACATCCTTTTTATTGCCGGTGAATGCGATTTGGACTATTGCAGCGATTTGGATTGATGCAAACGGTTTAAATCGTGCCAGTGGTATGTTTAATTTCTGTAGGATTCAATTTTGTTATTGCAGAACAAGTTAAATTAGTTTCCAATCATTTTTATAAAAAGCCCTGTTATCTCATTGGTTGAATATTGAAGGAATAGCTTAGACTACGATCCCATTGTGCTGTACATCACTTACATTTTCATGAGCTCTGTCATTTTATTGGTTAGATATTAAAGGAACGGTTCAGACTGTGATCTTATTATGTTGTACATCGCTGCTCATTTAATGATGAAGCGTTTAGAACAAATATACATCATGAATGCTTTCCCGTAAGGGAAATTGACGACTGGTTGTTTTATTCAGTATTGGGATATTAGACAAAATCTTGTAGTTCATAGTTTAGGGTTAGGCTTACTTCATTTTTATTATTTCAGAAGCTTTCATAGATAAATTACTTTCATTGCTGTGTAAATGAATATTAGATGAAACTGTTCCTGTAAGGGATTTTTTGCATTTTCAAAATCACAGTAACCTGATCTTTTAATAGGCTTAGATAACTAGATTACCAAACAAGTCTAGCTTTGTGTCCTGATACTTGGATATGCCTCTAAGTTTACCAACCTGGATTGACATAAACTTAAGGTCTGATTTACATCAGTAGATCTGAGCCCAACACGAGTTGAGAGTGAAAGGAGGATATGTTTTGGCATCCGACTCAACCAGAGATCAAGGAGTGGTTTGGTCTAAAATTGCAAGAGTTTTCTGGAACAAAAAATCAGAATCTGAAGTTGTCGACAAGCAATTGGTTGGACAAATATATTCATGACGGTCATCATGAATGGTTCTTCTATGAGTTTCCTGTCATCTTGGATGAATGGCTGGTGAAGTTCATTTCTAAGAAGAAAAACTTCCAAGGAGGAGAGCCAACATCCTGGACTCCGGAGCTGATCCAGGAATTACAAGAAAAAAGGCATTGCAAGCTATCGAGGTGTGGTTGGACAATATCCTTGAGGGCTACATTATTGAGTTTGCAGTTGATACCAATAAGTCATTTAGCGAAGTATAAAAGGAGTTCTTCAATAGACCACGAGGTAGATTTTTGTTGTCTCTACAGCTATCGATTAAACAGCTTGTTTGCGAAAAAGGTATTCTGAAGATGGACCAAGAGTAGTGGAACTCTAGTGTGCGGAGGATGTAGGCACCGTGACAAAAGGGGGGAGATGCATGGAAAGGTAAGGGGTAGATGGACATGATTTCTGGTGAAAGTGCGAAGGTCGTCGAGGAAACAAGTGGTTGTACAAGAGGAGGAGCAAGGTTTCGAGAGAAGAGGCAGAGGACGAGAGAAGGTCCAGCTACAATCGAAGTGAGATGCCACGAGGAAAAACCACATGGGAAAAAGTGACCTTTCAGTGACAACGAGGATGACCAGGCCCAAGATACACCTAGAAGAATGACAAGCTCAAACCCTAGTAGTAACGTGTCCACACCTCCATGCACTACTCCACCACTAAGAAGAAACATGCATTCTACATTGACTTGTTCGACGTGTTAGCAGTAGTCTAGCAATAGAGTACTAGCCGGAGGAAGAAGGCCTAGAATGGTGGGTGACGAAATGAAGCTACCAATATTTCATGGAAACCACACCGATGACCTAGAGAAATATTGGTTCATGTGCGAGGTGATCTGGACCACCCGATAGACTGTGGATGACAATATCAAGAAAATCCAGCTGGAAACCACCTTCAGGGGTCGTGTGCTAGATTGGTACATGAGATTCATGCTGGTTCCTATGGGAGGTACATCAAAAACATTGGATGAGATCCATAAGGGATTATTTGAAGAATTCAAGAAGTCGAAGTCTGAGGCTCGGTACATTACCTAGTTGAAAGAAATCAAGCAGTTCCCCAATGAGACAATTTGGGACTTTGATCAATAGTTTAAGATGTTGATGGCTCGAGTCAGCTTCTAGATGAGCGATGTTCATCACAAGGAGTGGTTCATTACTGTGCTTTTCCCACATATCAGACAACCACTAATGCAGCAAAAGATTGTGACACAAAGCGAGGCTCTGGAAATCGTGATGAAATTATAAGCATCATAAGTAGGAGAAACCGCGGTTGGGATGAACCAGATTCAAGCACAGTTGGCCAATATGACACTCCAACTACAAGATATCAAGAAGGCTAAGGAATATCATGACGACCTTTGGTGCACCCGGTGTCACGTGGACAGACACGCCAAGGATACATGTCAGACGTTCCAAAATTATTTGCTTTCAGGCTCCTCGAACCCATTGAGCTGTGCCAGTGTACCATGGTGCCGCATATGTCAGGTCTATGGGCATCGACATGATAACTGCGACTACATGCAAAATATGGTTACCAAGGCAGAGAATCTGTACTGTACCTTTTTTCGGTCAGGAGGACACGACGATAAAAACTGTCGAGCTTATGACTTTCTCCAGGAAAGGACATATGATTCATACTTTGTGAAAGGTGCAAATCCCTGGGAAATGCAAGCGCATCCACATATGGAATAGCTAGCAGCGCAGGTACAGTATACACCACCACCCCAAATGCGTTTTATTTCGTTGCAACTGCATCAAAATTTTACGTCGCAGCAACAGTTTGCACCCCAGCCCTAGCTCATAGCACAACCACAGTATGCGCCATGACCATAGTATAATCAGGTGCCGCTCATTCAACCTCAGCCACAATATGTTCAAGCTGCGCACTATGTCTAGCAGCAACCAAACCCCCCGCAGTAGCAATTGGCCCAGCCTTAGTTTCTACAAGGAGGGGTTCGAGAAGGATTTCATGGAGGATTCAGGGGATAAGGAGGAGACTTCGGTCGACGAGGAGGATGAGGTCGAGAATCAATCTAGTGCTATACTTGTGGAGTATTCAGGCACTATCAGAGGGAGTGTCCTCATGCGTAGTGTACATACTATGCGACTAACGAGCATAATGTTGAAAATTTCCCTCAGTTGATTACAAAGTGGGAGGCTGGAAACATTCCTCAGTTGCAGAATGCGCAGACTCAGAACCAGCCAACGTTCCAAGTGCAGAACTAGCCAGCAATGTAGAATCAGGTCCCACCATAGATATCGCCACAGACTCAGAATCAGCCGACAAACCCACCACTGAATTAGGCCCAAAACCTTAATCAAGGATCGATGGTTGCCACAATTGTTGGGCACTAGGGCAGACCCAGGTTTAATCATTTTGCTTCGCACCAACAAAAGACCCACAGTCTTGGCCCTTTCGGCAACAACCTGCGAACAGGTTGTAGTCTCACCCGAAACAGCTATGGGGTGCCGCAGAATCAGGTTTCTGCAAGCATAGAGGGATATTACTGTACCTTAACCTTTAGTAAACTTATAATCAATAATTACACAGCTTTAACATTTACACATATACAACTTCGCAGATAGATAAACAACCGTGACTTTCTTAACCCACTACAGGGAATTCACAGCGAAGCTTGTTATTAGCAGCGATCTTATTTATCAAATGTATACGGTTATTAATGCATAAAGACAACAGAAATAGAAACAGCACAAGAACCACAACACCAGATATAACGTGGTTCACCCCCAGTGTAGGGGCTACATCCACAAAACTGTGTTTTATTCAACTTGCTACAAAATCACAGTTCTGATCTGCGCACTCAGCTGCAGATCCCTTCAAGCCCTTTAACAGCCGTGCACACAGCAGTAGGCCTCTACACACACAGCTGCAGATTTTCCTTAATCTTCTTACAAAAACCCTCTGTGCACACAGCTGCAGAGGTCGTCCACGCACACAGCTGGGACTTAACCTTTCCTTACAAAAATAGCCTTAGCTTCGCCTTAATTATTCTTACATAAAAAACCTAACCTTTCATATTTACACAAGTGCTTATTTATATAGCGCACTATTTACAAAACCATGGGCTTAAACCATGGGCACCCCAAACCCTAAACCCTAGACTTGCATCATAGGTTATTTACAAAAAGGGGGTTTTGACTTAACCTCGACACCCCTAAGACTAATTTGAGTCATAACTCCACTTACAAACTCCTTTAGTTCGCGAAGATACCTATCTTAAGGACCATTAGGGTGCGCGCCCCAACAGGCCCCTAAGACTCACCAGTGTACCGTCCCGGGGCATGCTGTGGTTCCTCTGGCAGACGAACTTTATCAGCAAGGGTAGCATACTGCTTGTTGAGGTCACAGATGATACTGTCAGCGGCCTGCTCCTTTTCTACCAACTCCTGCAGTACCTCGGCTGAGTTTTCGGTAGCCCTTTGCTGTGCAAATGTGTCATATTCTTTCAGGACTTTAAGTTGGGTGTCCGCAACAGTGCTTAACTCAAGTGCTTCGCTAATAAGTGGCTGTATATCATTTTCCACATCTATTATGTTTTCTCTGCATAATTCTATTTCTTGCTGGAGTTCGTTGCTGTGTTTGACCTTGATCATTTTCTCCATGGGTGGTAGAGTCTTAATTGCTGCTTTGACTACATCCAATTCTACCTATTTCTGTAGAATGGTTTCTTGCAGTTGCCCAATTCTTGGATGTTCCTGCAGGGTAGTCCAGGTCTCCACACTGTCTTCTAATAGCTTTGACGTGCTACTCACAATGTTTGAAAGTTTGGCTGCGGACGCTTGAATGTCTACGCAGCGTTGGTCTTTGACCTCAGGTGGGATTTCTGGATGGATGCGGAGTTGGAGCTCCGCGATCTGGGTCTCATGCTCTTGTTTGAGCTTCTCAATTTCACTGTGGGATTTCTGCGCGTACTCTTTCATCCGAGCCAGTATTTGCTCTGGTTCGTCCTCCAGCTGCACGTCGAAGTCAGGAAGACTCCGACATGCCTCATCCAGTGCTTGGACCAATGTAATCCTCTTACGTTCTGCGTCCCTCTTTCGCTGTTTTGCTGCTTCCAGCTGCGCTGCGAGGCTATCAGTCTACTTCCTGGTGTCGTCCCACTGGATTTGGGAATAATGATCGCGGGCCTAAATTTCCTTTGCAATAGCGCACTGGCAGAGATATAGTTCTGTCATGGACATTTTGGTGTAGTCAATTCCAACTCTCATGATCATTTCTACACGAGATGCTACATTAGTGGTGATAAGGGTAGCGGCGAATATGTGGCCCTTGTGTTCTCGAGCTGGCCATTGCCTTAGGTCAGGTTGCGCATTTACCGGGGTACTGCTAGCTACAGTGTCGGTTGGCGATTGTGCTGCTAAAGTCTTCAGGTCTGATATGTGTTGCGCGACACCCGTGATGGCATTCAAGTGTGCAGCCATGAACTTGGACCATTTCTTGGTAAGAACTTCGGTGGAATTTGACAAAGCCTCCTCGATCTCCTCACTCACCACACCAGTAGTATCGTCGAGGTTCTTATCCTTCGACACCTTCCCTTTCTTTCGGGGCGGCGGTTTGTTTACTTCCTCTGCATCGGGTGTCTTGCGCTTATCCTGCCTATTAGGGTCTGGGGTAGTTCTGACCGAGTCCTGTCCTTCGTCTTCTTTGGTTTCCTCTCCTCCACCCTGGTTGCTATCATTCTGCTGTGACTCAGTCTGCTCTTCGCTGTCTTCCAGGGGGGCTTGCTGTTGTGTGTTGCTAGGCCCTTCGCCCATATTAGTGACTATAGGGACTGGAATTTGAGGTTTCTTTCCCACATCTTTCAACCATTCAACCGGCCAGTGTTGAACTACTGCCTGGACATCACCCTCAGTGACTATGTATGGAAGCTTGAACCATTGATGCTGCTCATCTACGCGAGCCTGGATGAAGGTATGATGCATATCAGCACTGAAGGTGACTGCACCGTAATAGTGGGAAAATAAAGCCTGGCTGAGTCGCGGGGTTTTGGCCATCTGAAAGTGGATGTCCATCATATAAAAAGAAAACACATAATTTGTCATCTGCTGGTGTTTTTTATCCTGGGAAACCCATAGTGATGCGTATCTGGATGCGCCGGACGTGTTTTCTGGAGCATCAGGGAACTGTGTCTCAAGAGGTTCACGCCATCCTACTAATGCGATAAGGACAAGTAACCATGAATAATGGAAGGGCCTACCTTTCTCTTGCGCATCGTAGACGTCTTCCAAGAATCCCTTCACGATATAGTCTTCCCAGTTGTAGCTATAACCCTCGGTGCAGTTCATAGCAATTCGGATCACCGGGGCAAGTACCTCAGTTGGCCGACATTTCCTCATGACTTTACAGGCTAGGAGTTCTGTGGAAAAGCGGATGTGCTGTTCCTAAATTGCAGAAGTGTGATAACCCCATTTTCCCTTTGTTAGACCGAACCGGTCCTTCATGGTCTGTGCAAGCTTCGTATCCTCATGCTTCGACGAGAATTCAGTCGCCGGGTTAGGCCCTGCTCTGGGTAAACCAGTGATCCTCTGAATGAGCTCGCCATTGATAGGGATTTTCTTGTCTCCTATCCATAGGCTACCATTGTGAACTAATGCTAGCAGTTGTTTAACTACTATGGTCACCTATGGGCCGCGACCGAAGTGGGGAACGTCAAGCATCTTCAGCAGACCAGCGTGATCCAAGCCGGCAGCCCACCGTTTGACTTCTACCAATGTCGCCCCGTCGTATTTGACAAATTTCAAATAGGTTTCTGGTGTGAACTACGGAAACTTCCTACGGTCACTTGTATCATGGTCCGAGTACTTCAGCCGGTCTATCTTCCCTGTCATGGACCCAACCAGCTGCACGCCCGGTGGTAGTGAAGGAGTACCTATTGTGAACTGCTTGCTCTGCCGTGGAGGTTTCACTCTTGGTCAAAGAGGTGGGACATATGCTGGCCGTCATGGTGGAATATGCTCCTCCCCGTCGCTTGGGATTTCGACTGAACTAGGTCGATCCATTCCGGAATCCTGCGATGTTTTCCCAGATCACTTGTGTCGGTCTTCGTTCCGCTTAGAACGAACTTCAGGCTTAAACTGTTTCCTAGCAGACTGTGTTTGCATTGGTGGAATGGATGTTGGTAGGGTTTCCTCACGTGTTACAGGTGTAGGTCGGGGTTGAACAATGTTCTGCAGCCCTGTCTGTTCAAACTCGCTCAATAAGTCATGAATTTCTTGATCGGTGGACATAGATTCAATTGTGAAGCTGCATAGTGAGAAATGTCGGTGCCCTGTGGTATTCTTATGCAATCCAGCAATCCTATCGGTCATAAATGTGCATTGAAGGCTCCAAATATGACAAAGATCCTGCACCCACGGTACTAAATTTTGGCGGATACTCGTAGGACAGGCAATTAAGGCAATTAAAGTACTGGCGCTGCCAAATGGGCAGTGTGTCAACAGTCGACTTTTATGCTACGGCGCGACTGGTACCACAGCTACGTCATGATAAGGACCTCCGCCAGGATAATTACCTGTGGCATAGATAGACGAGTTTTACGACCAAACTGTGAACTTCGTTCTTGTAGCATTTGTTGTTGGCCAGCGAGGGAGGGCTTTGGATATTTCTTTAGCGCGAGACACATTAGCGTGCCAATGCCCACCCTCTGCGTACTGGTTTTCTGCCATAGGTGCTTGAGTATGATGAACCCTAGGTACCCAGTCTGCGTGAGGTACAAGGGTCCATGCTTCATGAGGATGCTCCAAGTGGTCCTGCAGTCTACTCTGTCTATTAAACCTGCTGCGCACCCTCTGGAGTTGCGCCATAAATTTCAGATGGAAGGATATCTGACAAACTCTCCAGCTAAAAGAGGACTTCTTGCGGGTAGCCCAGCTTCTGGTTGAGGTTACTCCAAATGCTGACTCCAGATTCTCCACGTTTGGTGATGCCAGCATCTGCGTGTGTACTGGTACAATAGGCTCCTGTGAGTCGGTCGGAACATCATAAGCGATTAAGGTTCTTTTCTGCGAACTGAGCCATCTGATGGACTTGGTCATTCTAGCACATCTATGGCCATGTAGCTCATACAGCCAGTTCTTCCAATTATCTAAACCATCATCTGAATCCGTCATACAGGAGCTTTCACACTACGAATCCATAATGCCTTTGGTAGTAGGATCAATATAATCTTCTTCCTGTGCTGTGATATTATAAATGTTGTCCAGAATATCCTGGTCTTCGTCTCTGAGTGGTTCTGTATAGCTTTCTCCTTGGGACGGGTCTAGGGGTATGATAACTCGTAAACCATTCCCTTTGAAGGTCATCTGCCTCTTCTTAAGATTGATGATCGCAGCATTTTCCATGGCCCACTCGATTCCCAATAGGGCTGGATAAGGATTGCTGTCATCAATGATCTCAATAACTTCAAAATCCGCTAGAGTACTGACCCCATCAATATCTATTGGAACACTAAGAAGTATCCCTAAGGGAACAATCTTTTGCTGATTAGCTAATCTCAATTGGATAGGGGACCAGGCCAAGGCAGGTTTTCCCATTTGTCCCCAGGTTTGCTTGGGAAGGACATTAAATTCTAATCCGAGATCCAGAATGACATCAGTCATATCATACTCCCCTATCTGAACATTCAATCTCATTTCCCTACCAGTTCTTTGGACATGATTAACAGTTTTCTCCTGATCAACTCTTCTCTGAGGGTCTGTGAAAGCAAGAACTTTTTGCAATTCTTTTAAAGCATTCTGATTCCTCAAGAGTTTCATACAACTCTGTAAAAAGGAGGAGAGTGTACTTACTTTATCTGTCGAAGCATCTTGTGGCTGCAAGTCCTGCGGAGGTGGCTGCGCAGGTACTGCGGCGGTGCTAGGGTCAACAATATCACACTGAGTCTCCTTGACTAGAAGTTGGTCTCTCGCAATATCAGGTGTTGGGACTTTCTCGGAGGCCTTACGGACGCATGCCTCGACAGGACATTTCTGCGTGTTCTGTATGTTCGTCGTAGCTCCACTCAGGGTGACAACATTGACGGCCGCTGCGGGTCGCTGCTCAACAGAAATCAACTGAATATTCTGGGTAGGGCCACTTTTGTTTTACTGAATCTTGGTTATTAGCTAGGGACATTACTCAATTACATGATCTACTGCGCGGCAATACCGACAGGTCGTAGTAGGATTTCGACAGTCCCGAGCTAAGTGCCTGGCTTGGTTACAGTTGTAACACACCGCTGGGCCTCTGCCTCTTCCTGCCATACCACCATGATCACGACCTCCAAAAGCACCCCTTGTAGAGGCACTGCCCCGGTAACCGTAGCCATCGGTACTCTGCCCTACATTTTGCACTCGGTAGGCATCATAAGTGCATTCTCTCATGAGGTCATAGCTACGACGTTCCTCTTCACTATGTCCTACTGATTTACAGAACTTGCAATAGGGGTTCTTGGGAACTTGTACATATCTCTGGAGAAGAGGGCAGTTTTCAGGGTGATGTTGGCCAGTGGTCCGACAGATCTCACAATAGAGCACAGTTGGGTTGAATTGGTTTGGCGCACCCGTATTCAGGTAAGTTCTGACCACAGGACACTGGTCCCTGTCGTGACCTTCTTTCCGACATTGTGTACACCAAACCTCCTCTCGACTGGTTTTAGTTTTCTTCGTATCGCGAAGCTCCAGGGCCATCACTGCTAACTGCGCTTGGATTTGAGAAATCCTAGAATCATCTCCGACAGGGGTGGTCTCCAGCTTCATTGCGATTTCCAGAGCCTCTTGCTGGTCAGCAACCTTCTGTTGCATGAGTGGAGTTCTGATATGCGGTAATAAGGCTGCAATAAACCATTCCTTGTGTTGCGCAGGCCCAATGGTGAAACTGACTTGATCCAGTAGGACTTTGAATCTCTGGCCAAAGTCCCACACTGATTTTCCACGCCGCTGCTAAATCTCTTTCAGTTCAGTGATACACTGCGATTCTGATTTAGGCTTCTTAAATTCTTTGATTATAGCTGCCTTAATCTCATCTAAAGTAGGGTTCTGAGTACTAGAGAATTTCATGAACCAAGTCAAGGCCCGGTCCCTGAAAGAAGTAACAAGCTGCGTGCTTCTGTCAGCTAGATCCGTAATGTTCCTAGTGTTCCACACGGCTTCACATAAGAACCAAAACTGTTCTGGATCCTCCGACCCGGATCCTTTGAAGATAGGGAGCTTAATATCATCAGCCAAGTGGGCCATGGTGGGTCTGGGAGGGTTGGGCAGGGGATAGGGCGTCGATGGGGGGGGTTTACTGGGGTAGACTGGCCTATGATAGGAATACTCGGGTTAGGCTGACAGTCAGACTGTGACGGGATTTCAGGGATAGCGGGACTGCGTGGCGGAGTGACCGGAGGGTTCTGAACCGAAGGGTTTTGTTCAGGGTCTGACTCTTCGGGGATTATACAGGAAGGCTCAGTATCATGACCAAAGGAATAGGATCCAAAGTCTCTCTTATACCTCTTGCCACTTCACAGCAAACCACTTTGCTCAGCGATGGTGTTGTCACTTGCAAACATATGTTATTAATACAAAATCTAACAGTCTGATTCAAATAGAAAGATTCATTTTTCAGCCAATAGCATTTTAATTCATAGGCTCAATGAATTCAAAAACTTACCCCGTGGTCCTTTGAAGAACCGCCGTTCAGCTTTGCTAAAGGAGGTACTTGTGTCAATGGCAAACTCCGTCACAAAGGCTTCCAATGTTTGCGTCATCCAAAAATCCACAGCGCGGGATATCTCGTTGTTCACGTGGTTCACAAGATTGATCCTTGTGGGGGTCCACACAGGAAACTGATGAGCTTGGAAGTTCGTCCTTTTCTCTGTTAACCTGGACAGCCACTGGTGCAACTCTATGTGGAAAGTACCAAAAAAAATATCATAAACATCAGCAAAAACATACCTCTGTAGAAAGTCACTTGCGCTATGACGCGGATTTGTGTTCTCTTGCTCAGCAAATTTCAGATAAGTCTCCTGAAGCCAATCACCGATGTCCTTTACAGAGGGCCTCCAGATCATAGCCCTCGAGGTACGATGTAAACCCCTCTTGCACAGATACTGAGTTCAACCGGCAACGGAACCACTTTGTTGGGCACAAGGGCAGACCCGGGTTTAATCCTTTTGCTTCGCACCAACAAAAGACCCACAGTGTTGGCCCTTTCAGCAACAACCTGTGAACAGGTTGTAGTCTCACCTGAAACAGCTATGGGGTGCCGTAGAATCAGGATTCTGCAAGCATAGAGGGATATTACTGTACCTTAACCTTTAGTAAACTTATAATCAATAATTACACATCTTTAACATTTACACATATACAACTTCGCAGATAGATAAACAACCGTGACTTGCTTAACCCACTACAGGGAATTCACAGTGAAGCTTGTTATTAGCAGTGATCTTATTTATAAAATGTATACAGTTATTAATGCATAAAGACAACAGAAATAGAAACAGCACAAGAACCAAAACACCAGATATAACGTGGTTCACCCCCAGTGTAGGGGCTACGTCCACAAAACTGTGTTTTATTCAACTTGCTACAAAATCACAGTTCTGATCTACGCACTCAGGTGTAGATCCCTTCAATCCCTTTAACAGCCGCGCACACAGCAGTAGGCCTCTGCGCACACCGCTGCAGATTTTCCTTAATCTTCTTACAAAAACCCTCTGCGCACACAGCTGCAGAGGTCGTCCACGCACACAACTGGGACTTAACCTTTCCTTACAAAAATAGCCTTAGCTTCACCTTAATTCTTCTTACATAAAAAACCTAACCTTTCATCTTTACACAAGTGCTTATTTATATAGCGCACTATTTACAAAACCATGGGCTTAAACCATGGGCACCCAAACCCTAAACCCTAGACTTGCAACATAGGTTATTTACAAAAAGGGGGTTTTGACTTAACCCCGACACCCCTAAGACTAATTTGAGTCATAACTCCGCTTACAAACTCCTCTAGTTCGTGAAGATACCTATCTTAAGGACCATTAGGGTGCGCGCCCCAATAACAATTCAAGCCGAACCACGAATGATGGATGTCGACGTTGGGGTTTTCACTCGTGTCAGTGCGACAACTGGAGAAGATGGACCATGGCAGCAATTTCGGCTCACTGGAAAGAAAAAAAAGGTAGCATTTGATATTGCGACGGAGAAAGACACCGTCTTTGAGGCCAAGCATGCAATCAGGAGAAATCTGGGTAAGATACCTATTATCGCAATGCCATCTGCTTTTGTTCCATCTGTAGAGGCAGGACCATCGCGACAGCATGGTACCTTGTACCAGTTCTTTGAGAGTTGTCTATCGCTGGCAAGGGATCCTGAAGCCCTTGTCAAGATTGAGAAGTTGTTGTACCACTAGGATAAGACATTGAAGGATTCTGCATTGAACTCCCTGCAAAAGAAGAAGACATGCAAGGATATGAGGATGAACATCCAAACCGAAGATTATGAGGTTGACTCAATTATTCTGGATCTCGGATCAGATGTAAACATTCTGACCAAGCAAAATTGGTAGTTGATGGGGAATCCAACATTGGTATGGTATTCGGTGTAGCTACGACTAGAAAATCAGGCAAAGGTTCAGCCCATTGGCCACGTCTCAAACCTGGTTGTCGATATTGAAGGTATGAAAATGCATGCTAATTTTTATGTGATAGAAGTGGTTGAAGATGGAGGTTTCTATCACGCACTGCTAGGGATTGGTGGGATAATGATAGCATGATGGTCATCAATTTCAAAAAATGGGTTATGACGTTCAAGAACCAAGATGTCAGGGTCATTTCTCCCATGGACTCTCTAGAAGGATGTCGGTATATTGGACCTGTGAAGGATGAAGCCGGTAGAAGTTTGGATCACGCCTATAATATCTCTGAAGACTATATCCACCCTACTGTCGATGGTGAACTTGGATGGCGCAATTATAGTTCTACGTCCTCTGATTCTGATGATGCTATGGAAAATTAACAGAATAGGCTGCATGAGGTGTCATTCAGAAAATGCAGGTTGATCACACAGTCTCTCTATCACGTAGCAATTGAGACTGTCGAGTTGCCAATTTATAAAGGGCTACCAGCGTTATCAGAATTCCTTTGAGAATCTGAAGAGAAAGTGTTTTCACCACAAAGGGTATTGGCCATAGATGTAGCACTAAATACTACCCCGACTCGATGGTGGGTGACGCACAAGCAGATGATCCATGACTGGGGACGGTGTCGTAGATTGATGATGATGCACTTCGACGATTCAGAGGTTTATCATGTTGGGAGATACGATGGACAGAATGACCCCACTAGTCATTTGATGGAATGTTTGGCCTTATGGGAATCGCAACCTAAAGATGAGTGGGTCCATGATTTTGTTCATACTCTGGACAAGATGCCGAGATCTTAGTATGTAGTGACAGAGCTGCGCAGAACTATAACCACTTGGGAGGAGTTTCCTATTTACTTTGCGCAGATGTTTAGTTTCTGGGATTCCAACCTAGAGGTACATAATGCATTACAAATCATCTGCGACCTAGTGTTGAAGGTCATCCCTATCACATACCCAGTTGATCCACATGTGCACTGCTCAATACAATCCATGATGACATGTTACAATCTATCTGGGGAACCTGAAGATGATGATGAGTTGAGGAATGTTAATATTCCTGAATCAGAAGGAAGTCACGATGTCATAGCGCCAGATATACCGACAGATTTGATGAGTCAGCCGCTAAAAATCAGGAACGTCAACATTAGGTCGGAAGAGAACTGGAATTTTCCAATATTGGGGACTATTGGGACGAGGAAACAATAGCCAAAATCATGTACCTGCTGCATGAATTCCAGGATCTTTTTCTAACATGGTTCTCAGAAATGAAGGGGATATTAGGGGATTTGGGGAAGATGAAAATCCCATTCAAACTAGATGCAAAACCTGTCCAAAAGAGGCCATATCGACTGAACCCATGATACAAGGACCGTGTGAAGTCTGAGATTGACAGGATGCTGGATGTTAAGATCATCAAGCCTACCGAATAATCAGAGTGGATAACCCCTATGGTGGTTCAAGATAAAAAGACTGGTAAAGTCCGCATTTGCATTGACCTAAGAAAGTTGAATGATTCCTGCATGCATGATTCATTCCCGACTCCGTTTACAGATAAGGTCCTTGAAGGAGTAGGCGGTCAAGAGATGTATTCCTTCACAGATGGCTTTTTGGGGCACCACCAGATCTGGATTGCAAAGGAGGATCGCCATAAGACAACGTTTGTCACTTAATGGGGTTGTTTTCAATATACAATCATGCCTTTTGGGATGAAGAATGCACCAGCAATATTTTCTCGGGTAGTTGTCGTTGTATTTAAAGAATTTATTCAAAAGTTCCTGCAAGTATATATGGATGATTGGACAGTCTATGGGCTAATTAGGGACCATCTCGACAGCTTGTGATTGATGCTAGAAAGGTGTTTACAGCATCAGATTGCATTAAACTCAAAGAAGTGCATTTTTTGTGCACCGTTTGGAATGCTACTCAGACACATAGTATGTAAGGAAGGTTTGTTGGTCGATCTAGTGAATATCGCGCTAATTCTTAGTTTTCCACTGCCAACAAATGTGAAGATGCTTCGGGCGATGCTGGAGCACATGGGGTACTATCGCAAGTTCATCAAAGTATACACTACGATTACGACCCGTATGGAGAAGCTATTAAAGAAGGATGTTGCATTTGAGTGGATTCAGGAATGTCAAGGAAGTTTTGACACACTAAAGGTCAAGATGGACTCCGCACCCATACTGGTATTCCCTGACTGGAACAAGGAATTCCATGTGCATGACGTCGCCTCTTCTATTTCGCTGGGGGTTGTGCTTGCACAACCAAGTGAGGGTGACCTGGATCACCCAATCACATATGCCAATAGGAAGTTGTCATCTGCTGAAAAAAATTACACAACGACTGAAAGAGAAGGCTTGGCGATGGTTTATGCCTTGAAAAATTTCATGCACTATTTGTTAGGCAGTCACTTCAAGATGTTCACCGATCATTCCACTTTGCAATATTTTGTCAATAAGCCTGTGTTGGGGGGGAATATCTGTCAGGGCTGCTACTTTTTCAGGAATTCGACTTTGAAATAGTTGTGAAACCAGGATAGTTGAATGCTGGTCCTGATCACCTGTCTCGCATTGAGACCAGAGAAGAAATGACCAATATTGATGACGAATTAACAGACGCGCAACTATTCTGTGTCGACATTGCAGATGATCACTATGCCCCAATCATTCTGTTCTTGGCCACTAGTGCTGCCCCTGAGAACCTATCGACTAGTCAAAAGAAGCTGTTGGTAGTAAAGGCTTCAGATTTCCAGCTAATTGCTCAGCAATTATATAAGCTTGGACCAGATGAAATCTTGCAATGGTGTATCCTACCGCATGAGCAGGGACCCATTCTAAACGCACATGCAGGAATCATGGGAGGTCACTATGGCAGAAGGGCTACTTCACGAAAAGTGTTGCACGTCGGGCTATGGTGGCCTACATTGCATAATGATGCCACAGAATATGCGCAGAGTTGTGATGTCTTCCAGGGCGTCAGTAAACCATCGTGGTGGGATGAGATCCCGCTTGTGCTGCATGTAACTCTACAACCTTTTGATAAATGAGCTATGGATTTTGTAGGTCTCATTAATCCACCGGGGAAGAGGACTGGTGCGCGATACATCATTACCACAACTGACTATATGACTAGGTGGGCAGAGGTTGCACCGGTTGTGGATTGTACCGCTGCGAAAACAGTGAAGTTCATCTTTGAAAATATTGTGACACGGTTTGGGTGTCCCAAGATATTGATGAGTGACCATTGGAGTCATTTTATCAACCACACTATGAGAGCGCTCACTAAGGAGTTGCAGGTGTAGCATAAGAAAAGCACACCATACCATCTGCAGGCGAATGGGATTGTTGAAGCGTTCAACAAAATTTTGGAAACAAGTTTGACAAAGGTATGTAATGCTAATCGCGATGATTGGGAGTCGAAAATTTGAGCATTGCTCTGATCCTATCGCACCACTTATAAATGACTGACAGGACAGACACCGTTTAAGCTGGTATATGGACAAGAGGCAGTTATGCCCATGGAATACATTGTTCCTAGTTTTTGCATCGTTGTGGTGACTAGAATGGGTGATGCAAAAGCATTAGAAGAGCACATTGTATAGTTGATCTAGCTTGAAGTGGACTGCTTTACTGTAGGCTTCCACTAACGGGTCGTGAAGGATCGATAGAAGGCATGGCATGATTGCCACATTAAGAAAAAACAGTTTGCAGAAGGAGATTTGGTGCTATTATATGACAGCAAGTTCATGAAGCATCCATGTAAGTTACAGATGCATTGGTTAGGCTCATATCTTATTCATTCCATTACTTCTAGAGGTGTGGTTTAGTTACAACAATTAGATGGTGCAGTACTGTCAACGCTCATCAATGGGAGTCACTTAAAGCTCTATAGGACGGGGCCAGACCTGCGCACCGCTTGAGGCATTGTGAAAAATATATATATATATATAGAATATTTTGTTAGATAACAGCAAGGAGAGCCTAAGGAAAGGGGTCGCACAAGGATAGAGTTAGTAGCGACGCGTAGGGCTGTGGGTTGGTAAAATCAACAATAAATACAGGTAGTTAAAACAGTTAGCTGGCGACGCTTGTTGAAGCGATGCATATTAATGGCCGATCTGACCGTTAGAAGGGTAAGATTGTCGGTGGATTTGGTGTCATTACCACTGGATTTAGTCCTGATGGATATAGTGTATTTGGAAATGATGATTTTGAGTTGGGAAGTCGCTATAAAAAGCGCACGAGACGTGGGAGGAAGGCATTGTTCAGAGCAGTTTAGTTGAGAGAGAAAAGTGTTGAGCTTAGTATAGTTGATGAGAATTGAGTGTGAATTGTGGAGTAGAGGTGCGAGTTGTGTTGTGAGATTCTGGTGAGTTGCAGAGTAGAGGTGTAGAGACGTCGAGTGCATAGTAAGGTTTGGGGAGTGCAGAATGTTGAGCGACCCTGATGCAATTGATATTTCTAGTGAGCGGGAATACCCCATTCGGCTCATGACCATTGAAGAAGAAGTCATGAGCATGCCAGTAGCCTCTTCAATGATCCCCAAAATAAAGCAACAAGCTCAGAATCCCAGTTCCACGCCGTCGCAGAAGAGGCACACCTGCACTTAGGCTAGAGTGCAAGAAGAGGGAACTGCACAGACTGTGCCATCGAGCTCGGTAGCTATAGAGTTTTCAATGGCTAGGGGTGTCTCTGTTAATGATATCCTGGGATATGTCACTCCAACACATTTAGGAGCGAAGCTGCGAAAGCCTACGAAGAATCTGAAGTATCCACTAAAATTTTCGTCGCTGCCGGAAGGGATCACTTGCTCGGTCAATATCATCCCTGCCTTTGAAGTTTGATGACCATGATTTGTTGTTGCTTAAAGATGTCTATGATGAACCTTATGAATCTATTTTGACAGAGCCTGGTGCATCGATTCAGAGGATTCCTCAACCATGGGCGAGTGGGTTGAATAAATCTAGATTGTTGGGACTCATCAATATGCCTCACTTTGGGCGACTAAATGAAGCTCATGCATGTGTTAAACAACTCTTGGCATGCTTTCATGGTGGGATGCTCTGGTTAAATGAGCCTATTCCGGTTACGGTCGACTTAATTGTGAGCATTACGGGCTTGCCAAAGGCCGAGGAAGATCCAAAGCAGTATATCCACGAGGGATACTGAAAAGAAGCTTGCCAAGCAGTTAAAGGAGAGATTTGTCTTGCAACGTGATGGTCGTGCCTATCGTATCGACAACAGTAATTCACAAGCAGTGCATATCGAGGCACATATTTTGGTGAGTAATATTGTTCAAGGAAATCGACCAGTCCAATGCAACTCCGAGCGTGGTCACATGTGCAAAAAAATGCACAAAGGGCATGCAGATGAACTGGTCCTTGTTTCTGCTCAACCAGTTGTTTGACGATGCTCTCACTGCTCAGGCTAGGTTGTCATTTTCCTACAGTTGGCTATTAATTCTCATTGCACTTGTCACATGGATGGAACTTGAAGATTATTAGCCAATGGAAATTGATGCGGTGAAGGTGTGTTGCGGCACATGATATCAGAATTTGTGGTGGGTTGAGGAGCCTAGTCGATAAGTGGAATGATGCAATCCTCTTTTGGGTCTATTGGGAAGCGTTGCAAGCCACAACTGTCAAATTTCCTTGTTTATCCCAGTACACAGCGACCAAGTATCAGTGGCTCATTCAATTTGCAATCAGGCCTCACTCCATTTACATCCAGGCATAGCAGGACCTCAACAAGCAGTGTCTACCTCTTGCCTACAAGATTTAGGATTCACCGACTAAATGGTGCAACCCTGTGAGTCAAGAGGAACTCTCCAAGTAGCCACCACCTGATGCCCCAGACGATCTTGTCCAGAAGGAATTGAGTATTCACGAATCTGACAATGAGTCGTCGATGCACCCTGAGGCCGAAGCATAGCGCATGCAGGAGGAAACTCGAACCAAATGGCACCAAGAATAGGATGTAGGAAGTGGTACCTGGTCAGGGATGGAGGACCAACTGCAATGGCTCATCAAAGCGGTCATTGACTCCTCTAAGGCTGTGACACAAGAGATACGAGAGTCCAACCACAAAGATTTTGCTGCGGTAAGAGATAAATGGAATTCTATTTATGATGTTGTTTCCAAAAGGACACCTGAGAGAACTCTGATGCAAGAAATCCCATCGATCACCACTGAGCCACGGGCTAGGAACGTTCAAGTTCCCCCGACTGTGATCAACGTGAGGAGTGAAGAAGTGAACCTGTTACTACGGTTGATCCAAAGCGTTACCTTGGATCTTAACAAGTTACCCACTCAAGCACTTGTGGATAGGTAGAAGGAGCTTCATGATGGATATGTGTAGTTGCAAAACATAGGCAAGAAGCTACAGAAAGAAGTAGAGGAGCTGCATCAGGTTAGGGTGGAGCTGGAGAAAGAGACAGTACAGGAGATTGAGGCATTGAAGGCAGCATAGGTTGAGCTGCAGTGTAAGGCTGCTGAGGAAATCCATGAGCTTAAGAAGGTGCAAGACTGCCTCATCATTGAGAAGGCGCAGCTGTGCACAAGTGTTGGCGAGGTCGAGCAAGCTGTTGATGAGGCTTGGCAACATATCTTTGAGAACATGACTGAGCTTACTGCAGTCACTAAGGCCAAGCGAGTTGGGGAAGTCATTTCCCAACTCCAGGACACCAACCTGTTGCTCAATGCCCTGGTCCATCCTGAGATGTCGTCGTAGCAAGAATCAAAGGCAATCATGGAGGCGACAATGCATTTTTAGCAAAGCGTCATCCAAGACAAACAACTCGACTGGTTGACCATGCAGGTGAAAGAAGCTGAAGGACAATTGATGACACTAAAGATGTCACTGCGAGAACTACCGCTCATGGTGTAGATCACACGGTCCAAGGAGTTGAAGGACCTACAGAAGAGAGCCGCCCACGCCCAAGAACGCCAACAAAAGTGTTGTGGCTAGTTGGATGAATTTCAGGAAGTTGGTGGGAAGCTGGATGTCAAAGTAGTCGCAACACTATAGGCGGTGCAAGAAAGTCGAAAGAAGGTTGATGTCAAGGCTGGGGAAGTGCACCCTGTGTAGCAGACTTTTCTCAACTGTCAAAGCGCAGCCGAAAAATTCCAACTCCAGGTTTGAGAGATCTCGCAGCTGTTTGAAGATTTCAAGGACAAGACATTGACGTATACCCTATCAACCTTATGTGGCTCGAAGACGAGGCACAAGACTGTTTTGGGGGCCTGTTGGCAGGGGTTTTCGGTAAGTGAACTGCGCAGCATCGGGGTAGTTGCGCAAGCTCATGCAACACTGGTCAAGGCCAGATCAATGCGATGGGTGGAAAGATAACCGTTTTTTAATATTTAATATGTTAATTAACCACATTTTGTGGACATAGGTCATTAGTGGTTAGAAGTGGACCTTTGATGTAAAGGCACAAGCCTATATATAGAGTTAGTTTTGCAATTGTAAGAAAACAATTGTATGAAGGATGAGATCTGTTGTGATCTGTCTATGGTACTGATGAGTCTTCTATTTTGAACAATCTACGTTCTGTCTGTGTCAAATACTAAATTTTGGGATGTAAGCGGTCTCCTGCTGTGGAGAAGAATTATATGTTTTGGATCTGTTGCAGAATTAACATGACACGATGGTTGTTGCATAAATATTGTCTTATGTTTTCCCATTTCTCTGCTGCAATATCAATGAGAAGTGTGTTGAACCTGTTATGATTTACTGATGATGTGTTATATCCCACTTCTGTCATAATTTTGTTAAATGATGATTGAAATTTTTTTTATGAATGATAATGCTACGATAAAACTGCTGCGATGAATGAATTATGCGATCTGTTAGATTTGTAGTTGTGAAGGTGAATTGTGAGGACTATCTTAGTTTTGTGATCTGATAGTTAGGCTGTCAAAGTCGCAGATGCCATATCTTTCCTTCCTACTGCCAGAAACTCAGTTCCAACAGCTCTCCCTTGAACATCTTGGGTGAGACTTGTCTGCTTTGCGGATGTTGCTAGGCAGGGTAAAACCTGTCTGGACCAATTCTCAAGGAGATCGCGTTGTGCGTCAACATAGTGAGAACCCCTATTGACGAAACTTTGTTGGTGGGTTTTTTCCAAAAAACTTCGACAAGGATTATGGCGAAGTTTTGGCAAGAATCAAATAACCTAGCATAGTTTCGGCAAAGGATATGGCAGAGTTTCGACAAGGAATATGGCAGAGCTTCAACAAAGATATGGCGCATATTCAGTAAGGATTATGGTGGAGTTTCGACAAGTAAGCATAGAACTTAGTGAAGTTTTGACAAAGGATATGGTAGAGTTTTGATAAGGAATATGACAGAGTTCCAGAAAATATATGGTGCAACATCAACAAGGATTATGGCAGAGTTTCGACAAGGAAGCAAAGAACTTAGCGGAGTTTCGACAGGAAGCAGAGAACTTAGCATAGTTTTGGAAAAGGATATGCCATAGTTTCAACAAGAAATATGGCATAGTTTCAGAAAATATCACACAACATTAGCAAGGAATATGGTATAGTTTTGATAAGGAAGCATAAAACATAGTGGAGTTTCGAAACAGGATATGGCAAAGTTTCGACAAAGGATATGGTAAAGTTTTGGTAGGGAATATGGCATAGTTTTGGTAAAGATAGGGTGCAACTTTGATAAGGATTATGGCAGAGTTTTGGAAAGGAAGCTGAGAACTTAGTGGAGTTTTGGAAAAATATATGGTAGAGTTTTGACAAGGAATATGGCAGAGTTTCGACAAAGATATGACATAGCATCGACAAGGATTATGAAATAGTTTCGACAAGGAAGCAGAGAACTTAGCAGAGTTTTGGCAAAGTATATGGTGGAGTTTCAACAAATGATATGACAAATTTTTGACAAGGAATATCACAAAGTTTCAACAAAGATATGGCACAACTTCAAAGGGGATTATGGCAGATTTTTGACAAAGAAGTGGAGAAATTAGTGAAGTTTTGGAAAAGGATATGGCAGAGTTTCAACAAGGAATATGAAAGAGTTTCGGTAAAGATATGACAGAGCTTCGACAAGGATTATGATGGAGTTTTGACAATGAATAAAATAACTTAGTGGAGTTTCAACAAAGGATATGGCAAAATTTCAACAAGGAATATGGAAGATTTTTAGTAAAGATATGGCACAAATTCGGGAAGAATTATGGTGGAGTTTTAGAAAGGAAGAAAATAACTTAGCGTAGTTTCAGTAAAGGATACAACAAAGTTTCAGTAAGGAATATGGAAGGGTTTTGGCAAAGATATCATGCAGCTTCGGCAAGGATTATAGTGAAGTTTCGGAAGGAAGCAAATAACTTAGCAGATTGTCGACAAAGGATATGGTGGAGTTTCGGTAAGGAATATGGTAGAGCTTTGGCAAAGATATGGCATATCTTCGACAAGGATTATGGTGTACTTTCGGCAAGGAAGTAAAGAAATTAGCAGAGTTTCGACAAAGGATATGGTGGGGTTTCGACAAGGAATATGGCAGAGTTTTGTCAAATATATGATACAACTTCGATAAATATTATGGCGGAGTTTCGACAAGGAAGAAAATAACTTAGCGGAGTTTTGGCAAAGGATATGGTGGATTTTTGACAAGGAATATGGCAGAAAGATATGGCACAACTTCAGCAAGAATTATGGTGGAGTTTCGACAAGGAAGAAGAGAACTTAGGGGAGTTTTAGAAAAGGATATGGTAGAGTTTCAACAAGAAATATGGTAGAGTTTTGGGAAATATATGGCACAACATCGACAAGGATTATGGCGAAGTTTCGGCAAGGAAGCATAGAACTTAGAGGATTTTCGACAAAGGATATGGCGAAGTTTCAGAAAGGAAGCAAATAACTTTTAGGAGTCTCTGGAAAGGATATGGCGGAGTTTCGGCAAATATATGACGCAACTTCAGCAAGGAAGTAGAGAAATTAGTGGAGTAAATCCAATGATGAAGAAAAATAATCTGTTATGAGAGACTAGCAATCCTCCTCTCTCCCTTTGCTCTAACCTCCCGTGTTTACACTTATCAGAATGTCTCTTTTTCTTTATATTTTATAGTTTGTTAGGCCACCATTATACAAAGGATGGGCAGCCAAAACCATGCTTAGATTTTCTATTTGGCTCATGCTTTGTATATCCTCTTTTTGGACAAATGTTTATAGTCTGACTCCATGTTTTGAGTGGACCCACCTATACTACGGATATGTAATAGTGTTTCATATTTACTGGTAATAGAAAACTTCCTTCTTATAGACAAAAACAATTGGGTAAATAGCATAGTGACGATTGTGTGTAACTAATAAGATGCCATTTTTTTTAAGTATGAGATTTTATTATAACAAAAAAAATTGGGAAAATAACATAGTGACAATTGTGTGTAACTAAAAATATGCCCCTTTTTTTAAGCAAGAGATTTTATTAAGATATGTAATAGTGTTTCATATTTACTGGTAATAGAAAACTTCCTTCTTATTGAGATTTTTTTTTTGGGTAAATAACATAGTGACAATTGTGTGTAACTAATAAGATGCCTTTTTTTAAGTAGGATATTTTATTATGACAAACAAATGGGTAAATAACATAGTGGCAATTGTGTGTAACTAATGAGATGCCCATTTATTTTAATAAGAGATTTAATTAAGATATGTAATAGTGTTTCATATTTATTGGTAATATAAAACTTCCTTCTTACTGACAAACAAAAATTGGGTAAATAAAATTGTGACAATTGTGTATAACTAATAAGATGCCCATATTTTTTTAAGTAAGAGATGTTATTCGCATAGAAAAGAGCAGACCATACAGTAAACTTCAAAAAACTTGGTGGTAACATTACTCCATTTGAACCGACCATATAGTAAACTTTAAAAAACTACGAGACCTATACTACGCAATTCATAAACAAAGAGAACTTGGGCATATACATCCAACATAAAGAGCATTTAGCTCAAAATATAAGGGTCATCAAGAGTGCGTCCATGGAGATTTCCACCGACAGGATTCCGTTGGGTCTTTGGGGAGGGTCAGCTGGAGGGATATGCTCGTTGAGACCCTGCAGGATACATCCATCTTTTGATTCACCATCTTCACTCTTCCTTCATCTCTTCCCACCATTGTCGATATTTTTCGTCCTCCTCTCCTAGCTCCTGCTTCTCGCACTCCATGAGACCCTGAAGGTTTTTCATTACCCAGAACATCGCCACGGTTTTTTATTTAAATAGGAAATGTCATCTAGTTCCTTCTTCTTTCCACCAATCTCATGGGTCTAATTGGAATGATGCATGATGGCTTTGAATGGAACAAGCAATGAATATAAATATCAGCACGACCATGGTGGAGATGGGGTATGGTGGGAGTTACATGCAATATGACAACCCAAGAAAGTTCAAATGAAACTAGGAGAAGATGGGAGATGTTACAGAGAGAAATTCCTATGGCTTGGGGTACCACAACAGACAGACTTGACTCCAGAAATCAATCTTTCCCAATATGCAATAGAAATAAAATGTCTAACACTAAAGGATCAAACCTCGTACCTTATTCCAAATGGTTGAAGTAGATCCCCGTTGAGCTTTCCAATCTTCAACTTGAATTGATATAATACTCCCTCAACAACAAGTAAACAATACAAGCATACTATATATCATGGTGTTAGATCTATTCTAGCATATATCATCAATAATGTAAAAGCATTTGACATATTCCAATGGATACAACATTAATCAAATACACATCATTGGACAGGAAAAGATAGTTCTTATTAATATAAATCAGAGATTATAGGATAGACACAACCTCTGACGGCACGTCTGCGAACCGGAGAAACTGAATCCCCCACTTGGGCCTCCACCACCTCAATCCTCCATCTCTCGATAGCAAGCTTACTAGCAAAAGGCAAGCTTGGGAAGAACACAACAGTGCTCCAAGGGACAAAGGGATGCAGACTCAAGTATAAATTCCAGCAACAATGGACTATAGTTTCTTTGCTCTTAATCTCTCTATATGCCTTCAATGTACCAAGGGGTTCCTTATATAGCTTCACAAGGGATAATGAAGGGTCGAATCCGAGCGATCTCAAGGCATATGGAAGGCCAGGAGTCAAATGAGTCAGATCCAAGTCAAGGAAAACTCCAAATCCTTGCACACATCCCGATGTACACGGTTATCAGGGTCAAATCAGCGTATGTATGCGGTTATCGGGTAAAAAGCCGCGTATATCATTTTTCATATAGTTTTAGGGATGATCAAGGAAACATCAAAGGATAAAAGATGGTCCATGGGGTCTAAAGAGTCTACAGCGGGACAGGGGAAGGCCATACAAAGTGTGATTCACCTAGGGTGGTGAAATCTGCTATAATAGGAGATATAGAGCATTGGTTAATGTCTTATTCAGTTTTGAGTCTAGAAATCCTCCCATATCATCAAGGCATGCAAACAACCTATCCATGTCAAATTTTGGTGCATACATAAACGGTTTGAAAAAAATCTAACGTTGGTTCCATTCATACGTCATTGTTTTCCATGTCTAGTCCAAGTACAATGTCTTCGAGTGTTTAGTTTAAAATTATTTCTAGATGCACTTTCAATCAATATCTAGTGTGAGGGAAATAACATTAATGATTAACAAGTACTTAATAAATTACATAATCTTCATCAGTTATTTCTCGTCTTCATTTTTTGCTCTAATCTAGATTTTTTGTTCTATATAGAGAAGTACAAAGCCATTATTTAAATAGGAAATGTCATCTAGCACCTTCTTCTTTCCACCAATCTCATGGGCATAATTGGCATGATACATGTTGGTTTTGAATGGAACATACAATGAATATAAATATTAGAATGACCATGACGTGGATTGGGTATGATAAGAGTTACATGCAATATGATAACCTGAGAAAGTTCAAATTAAATTAGGACAATATTGGATAAATACAGTACTGGTCGATGTCTAAGTCATATTTTAGTTTGAAAACCCTCCCATACTAGCAAGGCATGCAAACAATCTGTCCATGTCAAATTTCGGTGCATACAGAAAATGTTTCAATTTTTTTTAACATTGGCCCTATTCACAGGTCATTGTTGTCCATGTCTAGTCCAAGAACAATGTCTTCAAGTTGTTTCTTTTAAAATTATTTTGAGATGTACATTTATCCAATATCTAGTGCAAGGTAAATAATGTCGATGATTAACAAGTGCTTGATAAATTGCAAGAGCTTCATTAGTTATTTCTTGTTCTTCTATTTTTCTCTCATCTAAGTTTTTTGCACATATAGAGAAGTACAAAACCATTATTTAAATAGGAAAATTCATATAGCACCTTCCTCTTGCTACCAATATCATGGGCCTAATTGGCATGATGCATGTTGGTTTTGAATAACACAAGTAATGAATATAAATATCAGCACGACCATGACACAGATGGGGTGTGATAGGAGTTACATGTGATATGACAACGTGAGAAATTTCAAATGAAACTAGGACAAGGTCGAATATATAGAGTACTTGATGATCTATGAGTAATGTTTGAGTTTGAAAACACTCCCATATCATCAAGGCATGCGAACAATCTGTCCATGTCAAATTTCAATGTAGGAAAAAATGCTTTGAAAATTTTTTAATGTTAGCCCCATTCACAGGTCATTGTTGCCCATGTTTATTCCAATTTCAATGTATTCAAGTTGTTTCTTTAAAAAATATTCTGAAATGCACATTCATGTAATATCTAGTGTGAGGGAAATAACACCAACGATTAACAAGTACTTGATAAATTGCACAAGATTCCTTGGTTATTTCTTGTTTTCGTTTTTTTCTCTCATCTAAGTTTTTTGCTCCATATAGAGAATTATGAAACCATTATTTAAATAGGAAATGTCATCTAGCACATTCTTCTTTCCACCAATCGCATGGGCCTGATTTGTTAGATTTTCTTAAGATCTGATTATATTATCTAGGATATTTATCTGAAAGAATAACAAGTACATCAAAATGCATAAGATGTAAAATATGTACAAGACACAAATATTTTCACTGGGGAAACCATAAAGGAGAAAACCCCACAAACTTCTTTGGAATAGTAAGATGATCAAAAGCAGTAATAGGAAATGTTCATCAACTATGTTTCTCTCCTCTTCTGAATGTCTCTCTCTCTCATGCGCCTTAGAGAGTGTGTGTGTTGTGTATAAATGAGGGAGAGAGCCTCCCTATTTATACCCTTTCAAGTCATTGACCAAATATAAGCCTTGATCCTACATGGCATCTCACATGGGGCCCACTTCTCCTATAGAGACCACAATTACATATTACATGATGTTACACTGGGGACTATTTCCCTGACTTACAATGGAGGTTGTACCTTAAGATCTAGACACAATTTAGACATCACTTAAAGGGGTAACACACATCCCCAATGGGGGTACAACAAGATACAATGATAATATTCATCAGAATATCTTCTGAAGATACAAATACATCAACACTCCCTCTTAACTAGGAAGGTATTCTCTCTCTAGATAGTCATCAACAAATTTGGTTAGGTCTTCATTGCATTGTCCTCATCACGGAGTCATAGAGTCTTCATCATAACTGCTGCCATCATGTTCTTATAATTTGATTATCATCCCATACTATCTGTCATCAGAATTTTCTATAGTGCCAACCCTTTTTCATGTTGGATGTAGGCCTAGACCTCTGCCAAGTCCTCATCGTCTCTGCGAGCAAGCCATCAAGTAGGTACATCTCATGAATTATTATATGCCTCTTACAAAACCTGCAGGATCTCCTATGACTTATTATATGCCACTCCAAAACCTGAACGAGCATACTAGGACTGATTACATGCCTTGCAACACTTGTGTACCCTAATATTACCTCAACATATTTAGATCATCTCATCGTCACATGGAGCACATCCCGGATACACATAACACAACACTTACACCAACGACCATGGGAGGCTCAACCTGCCATCATGTTAGAAAGGCTCTCAGCACTTACAACAATGACCATAGGAGGCCCACCCTGCCACCATGTTGGAAAGGCTCTTGACACTTACATCAACAATCATGGGAGGCCCATCCTGCCACCATGTCGAAAAGGCTCTCGGCACTTACATCAACAACCATGGGAGGCCCAACCTGCACCATGTCATAAAGGATCTCAAAAATTACATCAACGACCATGGGAGGCCTATCTTGCCACCATGTTAAAAAAATTTAGCACTTACATCAATGACCATGGGAGGCCGAGCCTGCCACCATGTTAGAAAGGCTCTCAGCACTTACATCAATGACCATGGAGGCCCATCCTGCCACCATGTCGGAAAGGCTCGACACTTACATCAACGACCATGGGAGGCCCAATATGTCACCATGTCGAAAAGGATCTCATGTGTATATGCTTCTTCTAGACTCATCACTTCCCCTTGGAGGGAACCTCAATCTGAAGAACACCAAGCTTCTCTCTGAAGTACTCAAATTTCACTCTGGCCATTTCTAGCATAGAATCACATCAGGACTGATTACATCCAAGGATAACCTGGGAGCTTTGCCAATACTGATTACATTCAAGGATAACCTACATGGATTATTATGTCTGAGAAACCTACAAGCTTCACCAAGATCACTGGCTATGTTAGAAATCATCACTCCCTCTTTCGAGAGATATCAATCTATATCACATACTAGAGCTTCACCGTTCCTCTCAGAATCATACAAAAATGCAAGTCAGATCAATCAAATCAAATAGTAGCTTTCAAAAGAAACATACCACCTCACAAATAGTTGAGCAAGTGGAAACATATTTTGTCTCGGCTGTACTTAGTGTCATGCAGGACTGCTTCTTTCTAAACCAAGACATCACTCCTGATCCCATACTAAAGCAGTACCCCGAAGTGCTCTTCCTATCAATGGAACTTCCTGCCCAATCCAAATCCACATAACCTTCTAGGTTAATCTTCTGCTTCACATAATACTTGAGCCCATAATCAACTGTACCCTTCAGGTAGCTCAGAATATGCTTTGTGGCAATCAGGTGAACATGTATCAGATCCATTAGGAACTAGCTCGATGTGTTCACAACAAAGCAAAGATCTGGTCTCGTATTCATCAGGTATTTCAAGGATCCAATCATTTGACGATACATCGTGGAATCAATCGACTCTGATGAAGCATTACTCAATAGCTTCAACTTTTATTCCATAGGTGTGGTTATCACCTTGCGTTCCATTATTATGAATTTCTTCAGAATATCCACTGCATACTTTCCTTGACCAAGGAAAAACCTCATCTGCATTCTGCCACACCTATGCCTAAGAAGTAGTGCATTATCCCTAGTTCTTTCATATCGAAATATGTAGAAAGTATCCTTATTACATATTTAAAGAGTTCCTCTTTTCATGTCAAGAACAAGTCATCAACATATAACAAGAGCATCACTGGTCTTTCGCCTTCAACCTTGAAGAAAAGGTTGGAATCCGCTTCACTCTCAGTAAATCTTAGGGCCATTAGTGAGCTATCCATCCTATCATACCATGTCGAACCTGGGGATCTAATGTAGAAACTCCCTCTGAAGCGGAGAATAATTCTCCCTCTACCTTTCATACTCTATGTATTGAAACATTTTGTACTAGAGTGACACATAGCTTCCTCTGCTAGTAATATTTTATGTATCCATCTAGGGTCACTGGATACCAATATCCTCTATCTTGAACCTTTTTTTTTTAATTCTTCTAGCACTCATTTGTAATCTTATCATCCTCTATAGGCTTTCATCTTCAACCTTATAGAAAAGGTTAATATATTCATTGCTCTAAGTGATCTTCAAGCTCCTCATGTATGTGTTATCCCATGGGTGCCTTCTAAGCTCGTACAAGGCCTTCTTTAATTTGCATGGATGGATCTATTCAAGTGTACCTCGCAACTGGTACAAATGTCTCCTTGTAGTCTATGCCTTCTTTCTGTAAGAAGCTTCATGCTATGAATATTGCCTTGTATCCCACGATGCTGCCATATACTATATGCTATATCTTGTAGATCCATATGGAAGACATTACATACTTCCCTTCAGGTCTTAGATTCGCATCCTAGACATCATTCCTATTTATCAATTGGTACTCTTTGATCATAGTCTCCTTCCATTTATTCTTGGATACTTCTTCATAGCTGGAAGGATCTGCATCAATGATGTCTCTCAACAGTGTCACATAACTAGAGTGTGTCAAAGGCCTCTTTCTTTCTTTGGAAGTCTCATCATACTATTCTTCATCCTGGATTATTTCTTGTTCCCAAGGTGTTCTTCATCTCTCGAGGTGGATCTATCGTTCTCTTTATATTCTTCTAAAGATCTTTCTTTTTCCATGGTGTCTCTGACCCGGGAAGCTTCACTTGTTCTTTTGAATGATCTACAAGTAAAGTCAACTTGCAGGATTAGAGCATATCATAATTTCCAAAACTTATTAATAGTGACAAATATATGTCACATAGCCATGTGACTATTTTAGAGAATGCTACAACATTCATCCATATCATTTATACCTACATTAACTTCTAGATGCATTCTACCCCAATGTTATTAAGAGTGTGTACTACTCCTAATATTCAGCAAAGAGGTTTCAATCTAGATAAGTAGTAATGGAATGTTGTACACCATCATTGACTTCTTACCCATTATGTGAAATTTAGTAGTATAAATGAAAAATACTCAAACATCAACTGAATATAAACAAATATGTAACCAAACAATATCATGAAATGACAATCGAATACTTATGTTTATTTGTTTCGTGGGTAGACTCCTTCTTGAGCGTTCAGCTTCATCTTCTTCTTCATTCATTATTTCTTATCCAAATGCTAAGATGGATAAGAGGTTCTTCAATAATGGAGTCATTCATACTCCTCATTGCTTCTTCTTGTGTGCACTCTTCCCAGAGTCTGCTGAAGGTAATCACTTCCTTTTGGCACACATTCCTTGAATGAATGCATCCCATGATCTTGGGAGGACGTTTAAGCTGGTTATAACAATCTCTTATTTTTCTTCGATTGCTTCATCATAGAATCGAACACTTCCTTTTGGTTTCTTCAAGGATGACACAAGAGGGATGAGATGATATTTAATAGAATCTACAATGATTATCTTGGCTCTAGCCTTAGCCTCATCTCCCTCTGGCACTTAGAACTTCCTTACTGAAATACTGATCCAAGTCAATTTATTCAAGGATCATGGAGGTCCTATACTTCCATACTCGAAACTTGTCAGCTTCACCAATCATGTCATCAAGTTGGTTGTGATTAGTCATTTTAAAATAAAAACCTCAAATGTAAATAGAAATTTTTTAGATCTAGCCGATTTGAGGTGTCTGTCTTGGTTCGAGAGCTAGCTAATCTAGGGTTTGTCAAAGAAACCCTAACTTTCAAAACTTGGAATTTCAAACTTATTATTGGAAGAAATATGAGCCTCTTCAAGGTGATCTATCCAATGTAATCCTTTTCTAAAAAGCGTGGAGGGAATATCCTAGAACAAGAAGCCCTAGTTTTCCAATTTCTTCTGTAGAAATGACTGATATTGATTCTAATTTATCTCCGAAGTTTCAGATCCTTACATTCTAAAACATCTCACTGAGATATCCTGATATGTCCTCTTTCCAACCCCACAGTTTATAGCATAATTTGATTCTCCAAATGGGACTTATACTAAGTTTCCCAAGGTGATTGTTTTGGGGACTATTCAACATAGTGAGCTTGTATGGACTGCCACATGTCATTGTTTCACATTTTAGGTCTGAAAAATGTACCACAAAAACTAGAGTCCACACACTACTTGTAACATCTTACAAAATTTAGTTTGGACCTTCCTACACCAAGATATAGCAAATATCCCTAGGTCACATGTTTATGACTGTATTCTGGAGGAGGCTGGAACCCTGATTTGGAGGAACCATATCTCCTGAAGTATAGCAAATCTGAGGCTAAAACTTTTACATAGCGTACACCATGAATTTATATTAATCCTATAAAAATTTTGACTTCTGATCCTTCTCCAATATCACTTCATAGCGAAAGTTCTAGGATTACTAAATTCAGTCTTCTAGGGTTTTTAGGCATGAAACCCTAATTTCCATTAGCTGCCATTGCAGCTGTATTTTGGTTTTACAATGAAACTTCTATGATTCAGAAACTGATACCACCAATAGATGCACCCTATTGAGGTGAGTTAGACTAGCCATCCTTGCTTGATTATCTATGGAGAGAACACCTTAAACTAGGAAGCCCTAGTTCCCGCAGCTGCACAATGCCTTCTTTAAGAGAGGCCCTGATACCATGTTAGATTTTCTTAAGATTTGATTATATTATGTAGGATTTTTATCTAAAAGAATAAAAAGTACAACAAAATACATAATATGTAAAATATGTACATTACACAAATATATTCATCGGGGAAACCATAAAGGAGAAAACCTCGCAAACTTCTTCAGAATAGTAAGATGATAAAAAACAGTAATAAGAAATGTTCAGCAGCTAACGTTCTCTCCTCTTTTGACTGTCTCTCTCTCTCATGCGCCTTAGAGAATGTGTGTGTTGTGTATAAATTAGGGATAGTGCCTCCCTAAAATAATACTCGAGCCTACATGTCATCTCACATGGGGCCCACTTCTCCTAGAGATACCACAATTACATATTACATGATGTTACACTGGGGACTACTACTCCGACTTACAACAGAGGTTGTACATCAATATCTAGACACAATTTAGACATCCTATAAATGGGTAACACACATCCCCAATGGGGGTACAACAAAATGCAATGATAATATACATCAAAATATCTTCCAAAGTTAGAAATACATCAACATGATTGGCATGATGCATGCTGGTTTTGAATTACTAATGTGATGAATACAATGATAAGCATGACCATGATGCAGACGGGATATGATTGGAGTTGCATGCAATATGAAAACCTGAGAAATTTCAAATGAGACTAGGACAAGATCGGAGATATAGAGTACACTCCATGAGCATAATGATCATCCCAACAAACAACACAATGATGTTAGAGTTTCCTCCCTTTTAGTTTTCTTCCTTGATTGGAATTATTGTTATTCCCAACACTTGTCTCATTTCCACTTTTCCATTCATTCTTATTATTTTTCCTATTGTTCTTCTTCTTATAATCCCTTGATTAGGATCTTAGCTAGTTACTTGTTTGTTGAGCCAATTTCTGACTAGGTTTTGGGATGGTGGAAGTGGAACCAAATGAATGTTAAAAGAAGGAAAGGGATTGCGGATGCCCCTTGGTAAGGTGTGGATGAAACTGAAGCACTTGAGGCATTAAGAAGGATTGGATGGTTCCTTTAAGGCACTCCATAGGAAACACTTATCCCTCCTTAAGGAGTAGGATGTTTGGAAAATAAACATGATTCAATTGGTTAAGAATATAATTAGTATCCCAATAATACCATTCATACCATTGTAGTGTATTAAAACACATGGGGGACATTCACCTACAACTACAGAATTCACAAGGACATGGATAGGTAACCATGTTGTGGATATATTAAGTCCATCCTTGACTTTTAGGCTAGCTTCTTTGTTTATCTTAGGTCATGGTACAAAAATATCTTTCAATGTTCTCAGAAGAGTAACATAATGAATCAATCTAACAAAATTTCATTAGACATGGGGATCTCACATAAGTTATTCCTACAATTACACTCATTTATGTGATATGTAATGTGTGTGAAAGTTGGTTGTTTAAAATTGAAAAGGATCTCAATCCTAATTTGATTCCTAATGTTTATTTGAGAATGATTAAAAAAATTGTAAGATATAGCTATAAAAGTAAAGTAATATCCACCTTTAAGGTCAATCTACTATGTGCCTAGTACATTCAAGAGAGTATGTTGGAAAATACTAAGTCTCACACTACCTTGTGTGATATTATTCAAAGAGTATCACAAGACAAAGGTATCAATATATTCATTTGGTCCTCTTCATGTTTTCCCTTGAACTAAGGGATGTCCAAGGATAACTTCATAGGAATGTTTCAACAAGTTGCTTCTTGTTTAATACGACCATTGGTTAATTACGACAAGTCTAGATGGTTTATTTGTATCATGAATAACAAAGTTTTATTTCCTCCAAAAGGAGGTTAACCCATCCTCCCTTGAAAAGAACCAACTCTTCAAGAGGCACCACTACTAGCCATGTTGGAATGTGGTAAATGTTGGTAGCTACATTCTTATAATATGGGAATTACCCAAATGGAGGAGATATCTCTCGAATTTTAAGAGACTACTTAATATTTTACAAATAAACTATTTCAAAAAATTTTACAAAATTCTCGTGATCTACAATTGTGTTAATTATAAGTTATTCAATGTAATTACCCTCTATTATGACATACTATCAAGCCTCAATTAAAAATATTGAAAGGGACCTTCTAAATGTGCATCTATCCTCAAGGATGAAATCCAAGAGGTGAAAGATTACACAAGTAGTTACAAAATCCCCAAGTATACCACCAAAGGTGATAAAATCCAATGGATCTCTATCAAGGATCGATATCCTACTAAAGGTTATATCACTTCAATCCCATGAGAAAGTACCCTAGGGTGGAAATATAAACTCAAGACACTAAGGTGGCTCTTTACACTAATTGCTCAAGGGGGAACATACTTGTAGCCGAGTCACTTGAAATTGACTCATAGTTTCAAGGACTACCCAAAATTTGGGAGCCCAATTATTCATTTAGATTTGGGTGAACATATTTTAAGTCCATCGTATGAAGAGACAGGTATATGTAGGAATACTCGCCCCCTATTAAGAAAGAGACGAATGCCTTCCTAATTCACACCAAAATATTATGAAAATTATGAAAAGATTTTAAAAATTTATTCAAATTATTAAAAAAAGAATACAAACTAAACAAATATATATA